>JAZGTK010000307.1:0-91578 GCA_036877625.1 Ambastaia sidthimunki
CAGAGCCAGGGGTGGAGCTTACATTACACCACCCAGAGTGAGGAGGAGAGAGAGAAATAGCTGAACTAAGGCCGGGCGAATCAATCTAGGAGTATCGATCATGCCACAAAAATTCATCCTCAGTGTTATTTTTTGCTAATGATTTTATAAGCCAATAAAATGAAACCATAATATAATCTTTAAATTTGAGAATTTTTTTCCCAGTGAGAGTTTGTTTCCATTTCAATTGTGAATGCGATGAGTAATAAATCTTAAAATATCTGTGATAAACCTTATTTGTCGGATATCCTCGCATCTCTTTTAAAGGGGTGGAGTGTCCAAATCCAGGCGCAATCCGAAATGGAAGAGTCACACCTGTGTTTGAACGTTACCTGTACACAGACTACATTCAGGTGTACTGTAATCCAGGATATGAACTCATGATGGTGAGAATAAACGTTGTACAAACGTTGTAAACTAGAACAACATCAGTTACTGTATATCAAGCTCACTGTTTATTCTGACAGGCCGATTTAAACATGACTGTATGTAATTTTGTATATTTATTTCCACCAGCTGATTGTACTTTTTCTCTCTTTTGCTGTCTGTTAGGGAGAGAAAGAGATTAAAAGTTTTAAATCTTTCTGTCAACCTAATGGACAATGGTATTTAACTTTACCAGAGTGCAGGAGTAAGTAAAAACACATCACATCTGATATTGCATGTGCCTGTATTTTATCCATTTAATCATGGTGTTCTATGTATTATTCTCACACAACATGTCATTGAATCACCAGAGCACATACATCACATTCTGTCACTTTGTTATTGACACAGTTATTGACTGCGGAGAACCAAGGTCTCTGGTAAATGGAGAGGTTAAATTTATCAATGGAACAGACAATCAGTACCTTTCTGTCATTCAGTACCACTGCAATGAGCCTTACTATGCCTTCAATGAAAACAGTGAAGGTCAGATTAAACACACACCTTATATCGAATAACTTCATTGAGTAAATGAATGAATTTCAGCAGTTCTGTTTCTTTCTTCCTCTTGTGTAGTACAATACACCTGTACAAGAGACAGGAAATGGACGAGTGACGGCAATGACATTATTCCTCCCTGCCTTCCTGGTAATGACTGTAGTGAAACTGAATAGTGTTTATGCATGTGTATGTATGTATGTGTGTATGTATGTACAACAAAGGCCACCACCAGTTTTGTTGTTTTAGCGAAGTCTTACCATCCATATTTATTTTTCCGGTTCCGCTTTATTAGGGTACAAAGAGAAAAAAATGAAATATATAGACAAAATTACTATATTTTTTCAGAACAAAATGGCTAGTGTGACATCCTATTGCACTAAACACATCTTAAACTTTTTTTGGAGAGACTGTCCTACAGTCATTAGATTAGAATTAATTAGATTAGATTAGAATCCATTTCATTTAAGTTTAAGAGTGAAATGTGTGTCAGATCTTAAAGTGAAAGCAATTTTGGGGGGATGTTTGTCTATCTCTATAAGGAACTGGACTTTCACTTTCAGTTTATCAGCAGCTCTCTTAAAACAAAAGTACTTTCCAGTGGAATTTATTTCTGAAATTGCGCAATCCAGCTATTATTTAAATAAGTAGTTTTTTTCTGTTTTTTAATACTGCCTACACAATTCCTATATCTCTGGTTACATTCTAATAAAGAGACTGAGGAATAATTGTATATATTTTCACTGTTTAGATGGATGGATACATTATGGACACATACAAGCATGTACAGTACATACAGAAACAGAATGACTGACACCCTATTCTTTCTTTCAGTATGTGGGATGAATACAGAAGTCCCTGCTGGTGGCAGAGTCTTTGGTGGAAAACCAGCCAGACTGGGACAGATTCCCTGGCAGCTCTTACAGATATCGTTCCGCAGAGGGGGGGCAGCTCTGATCAGTGATTACTGGGCCCTCACTGCAGCTCATGTAGTTGACGGATATGAAGACACCACCGTGAATTTCACTGGTGGAATGATTAGTGAAACTGATAAACGTTCAGTCAGATTAATGTCTGAAAAAATCATAATTCATCCAGGTTATAAGAAGGTGGGCAAATATGAACACGAAACTAGCTTTGATAATGACATTGCTCTGATCAAAATGGCTGCCAGGGTTCCACTTGGTCCAAACCTTAGGCCAGTGTGTCTGCCCAAAAAAACAGATGGATCTGCAATGCAAGGCATGGGAACAATCTCTGGTTTTGGAGGGATTGCTAATAGATCAAAAAGTACTATTTTGCAGTATGGCAATGTTTGGGAATATTCTCTTAATGATTGTCATTCATTTGAATTGCCTGTAACCGATAACATGATCTGTGCCGGAAATGAAGGTGGGCGGATTGACAGTTGTCAAGGTGACAGTGGTGGTCCATTGTTTTTTCCGGCGTTGGGGGAAGCGTCTGCAAATCAGCGCTATGAGGTGAGAGGCATTGTGTCGTGGGGTGCCAGTAAATGTGGCCATGAAAGCTTTAAAGCTTATTACACAAAAGTACAAAACTACCTGGACTGGATCAGAGAAACTATGGAGAGTAACTAACATCAGCTGTACATGATGAAACAAGGACCCACCACATATTATTCTACTACAAATACACCTTCCGTATTTTCACCGTAAGTGGATTTAGTTGCAAACATTTTCATTCAGATTCATGTTCAAAGTGTAAACGTGATTACTGACTGTATTTAATTTATGAATTTGTGTGGAATACAAATAAAAGCATTTCATGGTGTGAAAAAGTGTGTTCTTTTGATCATAAACATGGCAAATGAGTCACACATCTACTTATTATAACAGGTTTGGTTGGGTATTAGTAAAATTAGTAATGGCAATGACCAAATTACAACAGGAAAAAAAATAATTTATTGCTCATTATTACTCACTTTTATTATTTAATTTGAATAAATTGAAGCTTTTCATGTTTATGTGTTCTTGAAGTGTGTGTGTCAGATCTTAAAGAGTGTGTGAAGACTTTTCACTTCACAAGTGAAAGCAATTTTGGAGGGATTTGTCTGTTTTAGGGGGGATTTGTAGGTTTGTCTATCTCTATAAGGAACTGGACTTTCACTTTCAGTTTATCAGCAGCTCTACCAAAACAAAAGTGCTTTCCAGTGGAATTTATTTCTGAAATTGCTCAATCCGGTTTTTTCCCAAATCATCAATAAATCATGTCTGAGGTACAAGGGCGGATCAGTTAGTCAGAGAGGTATAAAATGCTGCCCTGCTAAGAAACTCTCAGATTCTCTGAAGCTTCTCTTTGTTGTTAACCATGATCTCCTGCAGGACTACACTGGCTCTGGTTCTCCTGACCATTTCGGTTATGGTGGCAGAATCCTCATGGGGCAACGGTATATTTACAAATCTTGTTCTTTGTGCTTTGCTTAATATCATTTGTAGTTTTATTTGCAGGTTAAAAGTAATTTAACTAAGAAGATTGAAAGTTACTTGTTTGTCTATCTCTGTTTAGAATAGTAATTATTTGCAGCCAAGCAATGAACATTAAATCTTTTCAGGTAATGGGAATTCCTATAGTTATGACCTTTCTGACATGTCCAATCTGAGGAAACTATACAACTCTAAAGTGTACCTGGCTGAGAGGCTCACCCGGCGCCTAGAGGGGCAGTTATTCCAGATCGATATACTCAGCCACTCTGGAGTCAGGTAAAACTTAGACATAATCAACAGTTATGTAACTTTAGTTTACAGAAAAATAGGGTTTAAATGCATGTTGTTAGGGAAGAGAACTTTCAATTTGATGCAGATCTTCTACTGGTTCTGCTTCTAGAGTTACTCTTGCAGATGGCACTAAATGGCTGGTCCATAAAGGAGACGGCTATGGCATTTCATCTCAAACCGTTGTTGTGGCAGACTGGCACATGAGCAGGAATTGGAATGCAAGTATTTCATGAGTTCAATATAAGTTAAATATGTTTAATATGCGATATTTGTATGCAAACATACTTGCATTCTTATAGTGTTGTTTAAGTGTAATAATTGTATTTCAGAAATTACGTGATACATTCACAACATTATTTTTTGCTCTTCGCCCATGATCTTTTTAAAACTTTAGTATATAAATATGGACTCCGCTAAATCTGTTTTTAACTGCACAGGTTGTTGAGACGAAAAACTTTGGTGGGAGCAAGACAGTTTCAGATTTTGTGAACGCTGGAGGAACGGACTACAAACTGCTCTTTGATAACTGTCACGATGCATCTGGCCGGATGATGCAAGATTAAATTCAACGACTACTTGCGTACAATGTAATTTGAAAGTGAAAGTGGAAAAGTGAAAAACTGGAATAAACCAGCAACTAAGTGACATTTACAACATTATTTATTGCAATTATGTTGCTTAAATAAATGTTTATGTAGCAATAATGTTTATGTGGCATTTCAATGTATTTGGTATTTTTCCACATTTTCAAATGGGTTACTCCATAGTGTTAAATGTAACTTTTCCTTAAGATATATTTTAAAACAAATAATGGACTTCAAAATGGCAGAAAAACAGTATTAATTCAGATTTTAAAATTCTGTTGGTTATGATGAACTCAAACGGAGATAAAAGTAACGAAACTTGCATTTTCCTGTAGATGGCAGTATACACTCAGAAATGTAATTCATTGCTTTTAAACCTAATCGTAAACGAAACAAATGTTCGTGACGTCTGTTTTGATGACGCGTCTATAGCGTCTTTTTCCCGGTTTGGTTTTGTCTGCTTACATGCAAACACAATATGCAATGGTCGAATTCTACACTAAACTGTTATGCTTTACAAAATAAATGTAGTTGATCAATAAGAACCTTTGTCATTATTTTCTTAACTCCCATGACAAGTTTAAATTCTTAACAACTGCTGTAAGAAACAATCTGCAAACGCTGCATCATCTAAAGTACTCAGACGTGATACTGTAGCTGGATCTACTCTCTATTTAGAGATGGACATTTAAAAGCATTAAAGGACAGGATGCTACAACTATATGGCATAATGCTACAATGTGAGTGATTACTAAATGTGTCTTGAAAAGCCATGCAATGTTTCAAAAGGACATAATGAGACACAGACTTGTAGAACCACTTACATTTATCCATTTGGCAGACTTACAGTGAATTTAAGGTATACATTTTTATCAGTACTTGTGTTCCCTCGGATCGAACCCACAACCTTTGCACTGCTAAAGCAATGCACTACCAGTTGAGCTACAGGAACACTTTACTGCATGAGCTGGGCTTGGTTGAAACTGCTGAGTCTGATTGCTACAAACCTGTTTAGCAAACTGGATGATATGAAATGTGAACACCTCTCTCCTTAATGGCAGCAGGTTTATCTAGATCAGACTCAGTGAGTCTAATTGTTATATATTCTGCATTGTGACTTTTGTTACCATTCACACAATCATACAAGAAGATCACGCAAATGATTAAGCCAAAATATTTACTTTGATGTTTTTTTACTTTGCAGGCCCTAAAATTGTAGCTATCTGGTAAACTGGTAAACTGAGCCAAATTCAACAATTTAGGTTTCTTCTGACATCATTTGACTTTTGGGAGGCAATTGTGGCCTGCTGGTTAAAGAACTGGACTTGTGACCCATAGGTTACCGGTTTGACTATTAATGTCATGTGTGTGCACTAACTAAATGAGTTACACAGAGAGGACGAATTCCTGGTAGTTACCATACTTTTCCTGCACGTCACTTTTTAGATTTAGTTGCACAATCCTGGTTTTGCCCATTTGTCATTTGGCAGCAGAATAGCACACTTCTCTTACATAACCTGCAGAAGGTCTTCAAACATTTTTACACACTGCATACTGCAAACCTAAGCTAACTGTTCAGTGAATATCATTAATTTATCCTTAATAGTCTCACTTTATATTCCAATGTATTAGACAGTCACAGTGGATTCTCTGTTACTAAACACATTCTATACGTAGACAGCCTGTGATTGGCTGAACCCTCATTATGCGTTGCTAAATCAGAACACTGATTGGATAAAGACATGTGCACTAGCATTTTTCATTAGCTAAAAAATAAATGTATGTGTAAATTTATGCCTTGTAACATGCAGAGTTCTTAAACTAAGAAATAACTTGCGTCACATGCAGAAATATTATTGTTGCTTACACTTTTTTTATCCTGTTGATCAAGAATTACCGTGTTAAATTTATTTTGTTCATCACTTTAAGTAAAGTGCTACATTTGTATTCAGTTTGTTGATAATCAGCAGCCCTCCCAAAACAAAGTGCTTTCCCATGGAATTTATTTCTGAAATTGCACAATCCGGCTCTTTCCATAGCACTGCCTCTACAAATCACCAATAAATCATGTCTGAGGTATAAGGGCGGATCAGTTAGTCAGAGAGGTATAAAATGCTGCCCTGCTAAGAAACTCTCAGATTCTCTGAAGCTTCTCTTTGTTGTTAACCATGATCTCCTGCAGGACTACACTGGCTCTGGTTCTCCTGACCATTTCGGTTATGGTGGCAGAATCCTCATGGGGCAACGGTATATTTACAAATCTTGTTCTTTGTGCTTTGCTTAAAATAACACTATATCATTTGTAGTTTTTTTTGCAGGTTAAAAAAGCAAGTTATTTAACTAAGAAGACTAAAAGTTAGTTGTTTGTCTATCTTTGTCTGTTAAGAAGTTAGCAATTGTTTGCAGCCAAACAATGAGCTATTTTTGAACTACACATTAAATCTTTTCAGATAATGGGAATTCCTATAATTATGACCTCTCTAAAATGTCCGATCTGAGGAAACTGTACAACTCCAAAGTGTACCAGGCAGAGAGGATGACCAGGCCTCTAGAGGGGCTGTCTTTCCAGGTCGGCAAGCTCAGCCACTCTGGAGTCAGGTAAAACTAAGACCTAATAAACATGTCTGTAACTTAGTTTACAAAATAGGGTTTAAATGCATGTTGTTAGGGGAGAGAAATTTCAATTTTATATAGATCTTTTGCTGGTTCTGCTTCTAGAGTTACTCTTGCAGATGGCACTAAATGGCTGGTCCATAAAGGAGACGGCTATGGCATTTCATCTCAAACTGTTGTTGTGGCCGCTCGTCACATGAGCAGTAATTGGAATGCAAGTATTTCTGCAACCATGATAGTTTATGAGTTCAATATGTAGATTTGTATGCAAACATATTTGCATTCTTTATAGTGTTGTTTAATTGTAATAAATTTATTTCAGAAAACTAAATCTGTTTTTAACTGCACAGATTGTTGAGACGAAAAACTTTGGTGGGAGCAAGACAGTTTCAGATTTTGTGAAGGCTGGAGGAACGGACTACAAACTGCTCTTTGATAACTGTCACGATGCATCTGGCCGGATGATGCAAGATTAAATTTAATGACTACTTGCCTACAATGTATTTTTTGCTGCATGCTTTTAAGAAAATATGACTCCAGTACATGGTAAATTGTGACATATATTACAATTATGTTGCTTAAATAAATACGTTTATGTAGCATTAATGTTTATGTGGCATTTTAATGTATTTGGTATTTTTCCACATTTTCAAATGGGTTACTCCATAGTGTTAAATGTAACTTTTCCTTAAGATATATTTTAAAACAAACAATGAACGTCAAAATAGCAAAACAAAAAGTATTAATTCAGATTAAAAAATTCTATTCTATTATTGGTTGTGATGAAGTAACGAAATTTGTATTTTCCTGTAGATGGCAGTATACACTCAGAAATGTAATTCATTGCTTCTAAACCTAATCGTAAACGAAACCAGCAAATGTCTGTGACATCTGTTTTGATGACGCGTCTATAGCGTTTTGTCTGCTTTCATGCAAACACAATATGCACACAATATAAGTAAGGATATAAAACTGTACATATTTTTGTATTATATGATTTGTATTCTGTGATTATTTTCCTAGTTCTCACATTTGTTAAAATACATAAAGTACATGAGATATCATGTTCTTGTTACTGTCTTACGAACATTTCCTATTATGAAATGCATGCATATATTATGTTACAAATATCACAGATATCACTGCATCACGTATCGTAAAATATAGTTTAACTATGATGTTTAACAGCATACTAATAACATGTCATGTAATAAAGTAAAGATTGTCTGAAGCTGAACCCTGCGATAAAACAAACGCGTCTGATAATTGGTCAGTCTGTGTTGCGCGTTCCTTCGGTTTCAGGCATTTTGTGCGTCTCGTGCGTGCGCGCACCCGAACAGTTTGGGTAAAAGTAACTGAGCTGGAATGAATACAAAACACTGTAGGAATGAATTGCAAAGCCCTCAATGAATTTGCGAAGGTAAATCACGTGCAATACACGTATTATACACTACCTGTCATTTTTCCTGAAACAGTTTTATCCCCTCGGAACGCTTTAGCTAGTCAGCTGGCATTAGCTGGTTGGCTAGCTCTACTATGCTAAGTGAAAATTTAAAGGTTTTGCCTTCAAGATTAATTTGTTATATGTTTTTAAATGTTGTGGTGTGTTGTTTATGTCCGTCAGTTTTGTAGTTGTTTTAAATGTCAGTTTTTGCAGAGAGCAGAAAATGTTAGCTAGCACCTAGCATTAGCGACCTGTGATAGCCCAGCTAAAAGAGTTACTCTCTATTAATATAATTCTTGTTGTGAATGTTCATATTAAATTTTCTTCTAGCATTTTAGAAGCTGTAAATTTTATAAAGGGATGGACAGATCTTGTTAGAGCGATTTATTTGTGTATCTGGCTGTCATAAGTCGAGTACAGTAGCTGGTTAGCTCAGATAGACACTGTCCAGGCTGAGAGCCTTTAACTAAACTCATTTATTTACTTGAATTTTATTGTTTGCAGTTAATTGTAATACTTCCAGATAAGTAATAGTGTGCAGGTTTTAGGGACAAAATGTAAAGGTTTTTTGCTGAGTGAGTCACAATACAGTGGTTTAGCCAAAGGCCTGGTTTGTTTAGTAAAATAGTTTAACCATATATGGTATATTTCACCAGCTTACGTTTTTTTTTTTAAATCTGAACTGTAAATAAACAATGCAATAAACAGTCAGAGACTTGTCTGCGTTGTATAACGGTTGGGGTTTAGTTTCTGAATCCATATGTTCATAGACCTAATAATTTCTTTCAATTTATAGGTCTGTTCACGGGACCTGTGAGCATTTGTGTCTGGAGAAAGAACTGGTACCACTGCTGTCAAAATGAGCAAGAAACCCCCAAACCGACCGGGGATCATATTTGAAGTCGGAGCCAGAATTGAAGCCCAGGACTACCTACAGAAATGGTACATATTAATTTAAAAGGCCACTCCATAAAAGATACAATTACATTAGCTTGTTTAAGTTGTATGTTAACCAGTTGATTTGCATAATGAACTGCTATTAAAGTTTTAAGTATTTAGCTTAAATTAGTTTTGAGCTTATGTTTTTGCAGAAGTTGTTCATAAATCTGGGATGTTTTCTCTGCAGGTATCCTTCCCGTATTGAGAAGATCGATTATGATGAGGGAAAGATGCTTGTTCATTTTGACCGGTGGAGCCACAGGTACGATGAATGGATTCTCTGGGACAGCAACAGACTGCGGCCATTAGAAAGACCGACACTCCGAAAAGAAGGCCTTAAAGAAGAAGAGATGTCTGTATGTGAGCTGTACCTTCTCTATACATATGTTTATGAATACATAAGGTCATTATGTCCGGCATTGATCCTATAGTCCTAATGTATAGGAGACATGCAGGGACCTATATTGGCTTCTATAGTACATCTTCATAGTATAGATTGAAGGGTGTAGACTTTTCAGCTACTCAACTGAGATAAGAGAAAACTCATTAACCGCTTGTTAATGAGATTGGTTGATTAATTCTTGTCTTACAAACATTTCCGCCAGGAGAGACTCGGCGAGATGAGAGCATCTCGCCTTCGAGAGCTTCCTGGAAGTACAGAAAGCACAGAGGACCAAAAAGACTTACCCCAGCAGAGACAAGTACATACCTCAGTTGCCCATCTACTTAGATCTGACTCTTAACTGCTTGTCCCATCATTATTTGGGTTTTTCCATCTACATAGACAAAACATTTGAACGTTCCATTAGGATATAAGAACTCATTCATTCATTAGTTGAGGTGAAAATACAATCAGGAACCTTTAAATACAGTTCTTCTTACTGTAGTTCTTATGTTTGGTGTGTTTAAATGGGATTTTTAATTAATGAACTTTGCCGGTGCTAAAAAATAACCAGAGTTTGGTCTCCTTCATCAGTTTGTTCTGCTCTACTTTTTTTTTATTATCACAACACATCTCATGTTTTGAGCACAGGCTTGTTTTTTTGGGGGGGTTGTACAGCTTGCAAATTATCTACAGGCTAAACATTTTCTAGATCAGTTTCTAGACCCTAAATTGTTGATAAACTGATGAGACCTAATTTACTATAACTAATTGCCATTCTGTTTTGTTTATTTCTAACCTGTAGGAGTTGAGAGATGGTGAGGAGGTTCTTGCTCGTTGGACAGACTGCCGATATTACCCTGCCAAGATTGAAAGTATCAACAAGGAAGGTAAGATCACATTGTAACCCTCAGCCCTGCTTGCTTTACTAACAATAAACATACTGAAGTACATACTTCAGCTTTCAGTGTGCAGGTACAAAAAGAAGCTGATGGATGATATGGAATTTAAAGGAAAAACGTATATATTGTTATAGATTAAGCTTATTGTGTGTGTTTTGTTGTTGGGCACTTATTGTGTGTGTTTTGTTGTAAGGCACTTACACTGTACAGTTTTATGATGGAGTCATCCGCTGTGTGAAGAGAATACACATCAAGTCCATGCCAGAAGATGCAAAAGGACAAGTAAGTTTATTAAAGGCTGTCAGAATCATATTGACTGAGGTCATTGGAATGTTGCACATTGCTGTTTAGCATGCTAACTGTTTTGTGACCTGAAGCAGACAGTTCGTAGCATGCTGTGTAGTTAAGTGTAAGAGGACCTCTCACTTTCTTTCAGAAGGTAAAATGCATGGGGTCAGTCCAAATAATGTGAAGACACAAGCAGCAGGTCCAAACAGCTTACAGTTGCTTGAAGGGTCTTTGTGCCAGTCAGGCAACTCAGGCACACCAAAAAACTTTTTTCTCCTCAGTTCCCTTTACTGCATTATTAAAGCTTAAAGGGATAGTTCACCAAAAAATGAAAGTTTTTCCATAATTTTCTCACCCTCATGTCATTCCAAACCTTTATGACTTTATTCTTCTGTGGAATGCTAAAGAAGATATTTTGAGAAATGTCTCAGTGGTTTTGTGTCCATACCATGGAAGTTAACGGATGCCACTGTTGTTTGGCTACCAATACACTTCAAAATATCTTCCTTTGTCTTCCTCAGAAGCAAAATAGTCAACCAGGTTTGCAATGACATGAGGGTTGAACAAATGAATGAATTAACCTAAATTATCTCTTTAAGAAGCAGCTTTTTGCATGCTAGCCATGGCCAGCAGTGTGTTTTGTGTCCATCAGTGTCAGTTGTGACTCATTGTATGTTGTTGTTGTTCAAGCAGGACTGGATTGCTCTGGTGAAGGCTGCCTCAGCTGAAGCCAAGAGTAAAGGGCCGATCCGGCCGCGTACCAGCGCCAACAGCAACAAGGACCGGGATGACAGGAGGGATCAGCGGTCAGATGAGGAACTCGAAGATGAGGACGGTGATGACACCGAATCAGAGAAACTCGGTGGGCAAACGAAATCTGCAAAACTCACAGATGTAGGCATCTGTGTATTTTTGTGTTACTGATTTTAATGCTGAATTTGTTTCTTGCTTTAAGCAGCAGATCTGGAGTCAGAGGAAGAGGACAGTAAACCAGCTGCTGAGGAACTTGAAGCAGCTACAACAAAGAGGAGGAGCAAAAAACAAGGCAACTTATGCAGCAGTAAACGGACTCGTCTCAGCAAAGGAACAGGTGAATATAATCACAGTGTAACTGTATACTATGGGGCTTAGCATCTGATATTTAGTTTACTATCCTAACTAGCCTTAGTATCTGTGCTTCCTAAACCATTTCTCATGTGGGACATACAATCAAGATCCTTTGTATTTGTGTTCCCTGGGATCGAACCCACAACCTTTGAGCTGCTAACGCAATGCTCTACCAGTTGAGCTACATGAACACAATATACTGTGATGTTGATTCTGTCTGTCATTGATTTGAAATAATCAAGGGTGTCCTGACACTGAGTCTGAATGCAAACCAGAGCCAAAAGAGCTTCCAGTAACCCCCCAGCAGGTACAGATGAAACTGACATACTGTTATCAACCTGATGATTATCAGTAAATCACAGCAGTACACTCACTGTTTACTTCTTACTTCTCTTTAGAAAGTGTCAGGGGAAGAGGTTAGTCCAGCTGAGGAAATATCACCATCCATCAGTGCCCAGAAACCCTCAGCATCTCTCTTCACCCCCTCCCCGTGCAAATCTCGCACCAGGAGACTGAAACACGACTCAGAAGAGTCCATCTCCAGCATTCAGAACACACCGACAGCCCCCGAACCCAGTCTGTCACTCAGCTCAACACAAACCCTCACAGACAGCACACACAACGGTGGGTCAACTATGGAGTAGATCACCTGGTTCATACATGAGGAATTTCACTGCAGTTTAACAAACTGCATGTCTGAAAGAGGCTGTAGATATGTTGCATAAATACGCATGTGTTTCTCTACATAGCTCCGCCCAATTCCCCCCAGAGACGGAGACGGTCTCAGCGTCTAGCGACAACCTCTGACCAGACGGACCTCAGACCCACCCCACCACCCATGAGAGAATTCAGCTCTCAACCTCCTTCAGATGTTTCTCAGAAAGCTGGTGAGAGACACAAGCATTGTTTCAGGTCTTTGTTTTGAAGCTGTGTGGAAGTAGCTGAAGACCTTATGCTCATATTACTTTTCAGTAGCAGCACTTTTAAAGGCCATAATAACTTTCCTGTAAACATGGCTTTTGTATTTATATATTTAGACTTAAAACTTATGCTGATTTCTGAATTTAGAATTAAAGGAACCAGATGAAATACAGTCCTTAATAGTTTAGCTAAATGATTGTCAGTTATCTCAGTTCAGTATTTAAGTCCTCAAAGATCTTTTTGAAGACAGATCTTTATGATTTATGCTCTTTTTAGATGAAGATGGCAAAACTGAAGTTCAAACAGAAGCTGCTTCACAAAAGTCGGTTTCAGGAAGCCCATTCACAGCTCCTCCCACTGGCGGAGCTCAGTCACCAATCACAGAGAAGGACAAGATGACTGACGTATTACCTAGTAATACAACACCTGGAGTGACTTCACCTTCTGTAGTTGCAGGTAGGTTGTCCATAAAACCAAACCGAAAGTTTTTCTGAGAAATCTTTGAAGGACTTGTTTAGGTAATACAGTGAACGAGTCACACACCAGGGTATCTAAAAATATCAACAATAGATTTTAAATGTTCTGGTGGAATTTTCATGTCACTGACCTTTTGTAATATATACTGTATACACTATTTATTCTCATTTTGTGCACAGTTGCTGGTCAGAAAGTTCCTTCCAGGACACCAAGAGCCAACAAACATACCAGAGAGCCAAGTAAGATAAATCCTTTGCCTTTATTACACACAACTCTCATGATTTAAAACATGCCCCTTATTGACTCACCAGTCACAAGAGATGTCACACATTGTTTTAAACACACTTGAGATCACCACCTCTGATTTTTTATTCTTCAGTCATAAACATTAAGAAGTCTGATGACCCTTCTGCTTTCAAAGAGTCTCTGATAGACCTGGATCATAATAAATTCAAGTGTAAGGTTCCTGGCTGCTCTAAAGCTTTCCGTAAAGAAAAGCTGTTGGACTATCACTTGAAGTACTATCACAACACAGAGAAGGAAATGGACAGCGAGGTGTGCTCGCCGGACAGGGTGGGCCGCACCAGGGCCACTTCTGCTTCCATGCCCACCAGCACCCTGTCCGAGATCCCAGACAACAAGAGACGCCGGACCGTCTCTACTTCATCCTGTAGGTTCCCTTACGGATTTGTTTCTGCTGTGATCTGGTCTTGTTTTGATGTAGGAGAAAATGTTTAAGGTTATAGATGTTTATTACCACAGTTTAATTTGAAGTTTGAATGAATATTACAGAATATTAAGTAAGGACATCTTGTTTTCTGTCTTAGCTCTGTCCTCTCAGGGCTTCATGCTTCAGATGGACAGCTCCGGTTGTATCAGGCCTCCTAAGTTCTTCAAGAAAAAACGTTCCTCTGCCTCCATGAGTTCAGACAGTACTGAGGTCTCGCTACCACCTCCAAACTTTGATAACCTCCACGACAAGATCCTGAAGAAGGAAAAGCACCTGGATGCAGGTGAGCTCGTTCTGCAGACTGGAAATGATGGATTTGAGTTTATTTGCTTTTAATTCTCCTTAAACTTAACCTGAATGTTTATTGGTTCAGCAGGACTTTGTATAAAGACAGAGAGGAAATTCAAACTTGAGGATAAATGCCAGTTGTTTTGTAAGTGTAGCCATTTTTTTTTCCAAATGTCATTTATTCTTTATTATCTTCATGTTGGAAGTTGACATGTTGAATTTAATTCTCTTTCATAGTGAAAAAAAGAGATAAAGACAGAAGGGACAGGAAAGACAAAGACCTTTTCAGAATTAAACAGAAGAAAAAGAAAAAGAAGAAAAAGAAATCAAAACAGCACTGTAAGTTTTACTCTGTAAAAATATTTACCTGTTTCTCTTAAAAATTTGTACCTTAGCTTGCCTCAGTTTTCTCTACTACGTTTATAACTCAAGCAGCTGTGACTTGTCCTCATTGTAAAAGTTCTCAAATCTCACCTGTGTTTACGCCTGCATGCTCAGGTTACTCTGACCTGGAAGATATGTCATTGGCTTACCTGGAGAGACCGTCTTCCCCACTCCATCGTTCCTCCTCCAGTGCCTTCTCCAAGCACAGCACCTTTCAATACCCTCGTGCCATACTGTCCGTCGACCTCACCGGCGAGAGTGAGTCTCCCAGATTTAAAGCTAAACATAGGCCTCCTCCATTGATGGTCTCACTTAAGCTATAACATACAGTTATTATATTTACTGCATAGTGAGGAAAGTGAATTGGATTTTAGTAAGACTGTTTCACCTCAATATTTCCTTGTGCCTTATCTCAGACCTATCAGATATCGACTTCCTGGAGGACTCAACCACTGAGAGCTTGCTGTTCAGTGGAGATGAGTATAACCAGGATCTAGAGTCCATCACCATGGAGGACTTCCAGGATGATGACGATGTTGGTGCTGATGAAATTGTCCGCTGTGTCTGTGAGATGGATGAAGAAAATGGGTTCATGATCCAGGTAGAGTTACAGTTGACAATGACAGTAAAACAACTCAAAGTATGTGAAGTGTGGAATTGTGGGTAATAGTTTGTGATGTTTCTTTCTCTTTCCAGTGTGAGGAGTGCATGTGTTGGCAGCACAGTGTGTGTATGGGGCTTTTGGAGGACAGCATCCCCGACCAGTACGTCTGTTACATCTGTAGAGACCCTCCAGGTAACAGCCTCACATTGGCCTGTATGCTTCTAGTGTATGGATATCTAATGTCTGATTCACAAGAAACTAAAGATCCTGCTATATTGATACATTGTCTTTTGTGTCAGGTCAAAGGTGGAACGCTAAGTACCGTCATGATAAAGACTGGCTCCAAAAGGGCCACATGTACGGCCTGTCCTTCCTCTCAGAAAACTACTCGCATCAAAATGCCAAGAAGATTGTGTCCACTCACCAGCTGCTGTCTGATGTTTACAACGTCAAAAACGTGCTGCATGGCCTTCAGCTGAAGATGGACATTTTACAGTAAGAGCCACTGTGCCCTTCCAAAGGCTTAGCATATCTGAACTAGCTTTGAATTTACTTTGTAAATGTTTTCCAGAGCTGTCAGACTTTTGACTTGCTGGTACGCAGGTTTAAAGAAAAACATGCAAGAACAATAAAACACTTCTTACGTTCTTTCAGAAACAAGCATAGCCCGAGTTTGCATTTCTGGGCCCGGTCTTGGGTGAACTCTGATGAGGACCAGCCAATGGGGGGTGTTCCCGACTGCCTGCATTTTAAAGATCACCTCAACCCAAACTTAAACCCTGAAACTTACATTACCAGCGAGCACAGCTATCAGAAACCTCCTAGTACAGGCCTGGAACACACACATGGCTCTCAAAGAGATGAACAGGAGACCCAAACTGCTTCACACACAACTCGCAATCTACAAGAAGAAGAGGTAAGCAAAGATTGATCCAAATTTAACTCAGGTCTGGTTCAGCCACAGTATCTAAATGGCTTCTTGAACTGGTTTGTGTAGGTTAGCACCGCCATTGCACTGTCAGGCTGTGTAAACGACAGCGCCCGGGGCTGCGTGGAACAGACCAGAACCTGCCTGCAGTGGCAGATGAACCTGCTTACACACATAGAGGACATACAGAACCAGCTGTCCGGACGCATGGACCTCATTGAGAAAGAGCTTGATGGTAAATGGGAAAGGGAGTGGTTCACAACCCTTTTGACTTCAGGGTTCACAACAATATTTGAAGGTCTCCCCAAATCACTTCTTCTACCCAATAAAATGTTCTAAAGCTTGGCGTAACTAGTAAGAGTATCTTGATACTTTTTTTTTTGGTTTTAGTTTTATTTTAAATAATTTTAAGTAATCTTGAGGCCCTCAGAGAGTTTTTTTGAGGGCCCCTATTAGGACCCGGAGCACTTGGTTTAGAAACACTACATCACCACACCACCCATTGAAAGTCATTATTGAATTTTTATTTGCACCTAAATGTTCCTTTTCAACCCCACCAAAACAATAATCTAAAAGCAGTTCTATAAAGAGATTTCATTCTTATTGTCTCTTTTTGTGTTTCTGTGTGTGTGTGTGTGTGTGTGTGTGTGAAGTTCTAGAGCATTGGTTTGACTTCACCGGTGAATTGGAGCCTCCTGACCCGTTGGCCCGACTGCCACAGCTCAAGTGCCGCATCAAGCAGCTTCTGACGGACCTGGGCAAGGTTCAGCAGATGAGTGCCCTCTGCTCTGTGTGATCCACTCTCACAACACACACATTATAGTGTGTGTTCTAAACTTTAACACCATCCAGGTTCTTCACACACATGATCACAGGTGTGAAAGATCTTGAGGTGTGTGTGCACATGTGGAGTAACATCAGAGAGATTATTGGTTTACTCTACTGCAGACTGTTTCACAGTGTTTGTCTCCACAATGTATGAGATCAAGGATAATTAGTTTGTAAAACTGGAAGATGATTGTCTGTAAATGAGTCGGAACCAAAACTTTTGTTCAGTTAAATAGGAAAAATTAGTTACTTAAACATGGTAACAGAAAGGGGAAGTTAAGGTTTTTTTCATAATGGGCTGAAGAGGTTAAAACATCACATTTAGATTTTGTTTTTTTGTGACAGCTACACCACAAGAGCAAATCAAATTCATATAACTGCTACGTGAGCTCACGGAAATATGAAGTTTTCAGTATGAAATTGAAGTGGGTCAATGAATAACAGGCAGTTTTAGTTCAGTCTGATCATAAAGGTATCAGAATGTGGCAGGTTTGTTGAAGTGCCAAGAGGTCACACCACTGTGGTCTGCATTTGAAATAGATGTTAAAACTGGTTTCCCGTTGGATAAACTGGCAGGTTCACAATGCCAACAAACACGTTATAGCATCAGCTAGGTAATTTTCATACAGCCATTCATGTGTAATACCTGCTTTAGCATGTTTATTTACAGTCTTGATGGATGCTGTAGTGATTTAAAAGAAAACTAGCTACTCTAACAATGGGCTTGTTTGTCAATTTAGCCCAGAGTTAGTGACACTTCTCAATGATGTCTGTCTATCATGTTGATACTTTGAGAATTGCTACATTGAAGCTAATCCTGAGATGGGTGGAAACGCATATAACAAATCCATTTAGGTCATTTTTTGTTGAAAGAAAATGTATATACAGTTTTTATAACTGTAAAAAAAACTAAGGCATAAAGACAAACTTGAAAAATGTCTGTTTAATCTCAGTTTCTATTATTCTGTACAGAGCGTTTTAGAATTTAGATTTAAAACTTGAAGTTTGTTTTGATGAAACCAGCTGTACATTAAAGAGTTTATTTAAAGACCTGATGTAATTATTGTATGTACAACTTCATTAAAATATTCTCAACATTTTCCATGTATTCTTTTTTTTATTAATCACAGAATTTTAAAACAGTTCCTATCATCTGAACCTATTTTGTTGTTATTTGTTAAAATGTGTTCCAAATTTCAACAATGACAATATAGCTTTCTTAATTCTTAAAATCTTTCTCTTAAGTGTTTTTAAGAAGAAACCAGGTTGGTTTAGCTGGTCATCCTTTTCAGAGAAGCACTCTCAAAATTTCAAGCATGGTTGATTATTGTAGAACATCCATGATGTTCTCAGTCACTCTTGTGTTCTTAAACCAGGCTGAAGAAGTTTGTGTTTTGATAGTAAGAAACATGTAAGAACAACAGAGTGCTGATCAGGTATGACTGTGCACATCTAGGCTTCGGTATATAAGACGCTTTGGTTTTGTGGGGCTTGCTAGGAGAGTTCTTGCATCCTTGAGAAGATGCAGAACATGGAACAGATGAAGCTTCTTTGTCTAACGGCCACACTGCTGAGCGTTCTCTGCTTGACATGCGGCAAGATTTCAGGTGAGAACGTTTCCTGGCTGTTCACAGCAACACAGATGAGTGTGATGTAGAATTTGTTTTGATGGAGAATATTACCATGGGCCGTAAAGTTCTAAACAAGCCTGGCCTGATCTGAGGAACCTCTGTTTGTTGTTCTCAGAGTACCAGCTGGAGACAGAGAGTTTGAGTCAATGTGAGCAGCTCCGATCTGTTAGTTCAGCACAGAAACACGAGCATGTGCCTCAATGTTCTGAGGACGGACGCTTCAGGTACAGTATCTTCAACACTAATGTGTCTACTGCATATACAGTAATATGTCTCACAAAAGTGTCATGGCAATAACTTCCAAACGAATGCAATACTATGGTAATATGGTAAGAATTGTGTACTTTTATTTGTAACTTTTTAAATTTACATTTGCGTAAAGCTATTTTTCTTTGCAGGCATGTTCAGTGTAATCGTGGTGGGGAATGTTGGTGTGTGACTGCAGAAGGGCAGGAGATACCTGGCAGTCGACAAAATGGATCAGCGGTTCATTGTAAGCCCCTCTATGTTCCCCATGTCATAAACACCACATAAGAGAAAGAAATGTTATTTATCACCTAAACCGTATTCCAGGGTTATGCGTTTTATGGTTTATTGGACAAAATATTCTTAGTTTGGGATTAGAACTGGGATTTGGGATTAGTTCAGTTTTGGGATTAGTTCTTTTGGGATTAAACCTTACCCTAATGTTACAAATGAATCTGTCATTAAATTTATACCTTAAAGGTAGAAATCAGTGTCTCACCACACTGTTAAATACAGTATAGATTATATGATTAATTAAGCCACACATTTACATGAAAATAGTTTAAATGCCAGTTTCTGAATTGACTACGTCACTCAATTGTCCACACACTGTCTTCTTTGTGCAGGTCTGACCTCTTGTCAGCTCCAGAGACAGAAGGCACTGCAGACTGGAGACAGCTCCCTGGTACCCGTGTGCCTGGACTCGGGTGAGTATGAGCAGGTTCAGTGTGATGCGTCTCGTGGCCAGTGCTGGTGTGTGGACCAAGAGGGCATGGAGATCTATGGAACCAGGCAGTATGGAAAACCCTCAAAGTGTGAGTGCAGAGAGCTTTGTTATATCTTTGAATGTTTTACTGTAAAGTTAGCAACCTACTCTTGACCTTTGAACTTTGACCCCAGGTCCTGGCACCTGTGAGGTGAGACAGCGACGGATCCTTCATGGTATTGGAGAGCCTTCTCCACCACAGTGCTCAGATGATGGGGACTTCTTACCTGTGCAGTGCAAGTTTGTCAACACCACTGACCGGATGATCTTTGATCTGCTACACACCTTCAACAGGTGAGATACACCAGCAACTAGTTGAAATTACACCTGCCTTAGCAGTTTAATCAAGTACCATGTCTTAAAAGTTTCATTACAGTTTAAATCTTAGTACAAATCTCATTGGTATTTTAAAAAAAATATATGTTAATGCTGGTTCTTCAGACCTTCCTGTGGGTTCCTGAAAAATTGAAAATAACAAATTGACTAATAGGGGTCAATTACTAAATCCCAGTTAGTACACATTCGCTCCTTAAAGCTCTTAAACTGTAGGACTATATTTTCTTAATAACCAGTCTAACTTGATCACGTTTCATCACTAGACGGCAGTATAGCATCATATACAAGGATTGCTTAGCTCTTCACTACGCTGAGATAGAAACTTGATCATCTTTTTTTTAAATAAATAATTAAAAAACACAAATGTAAATGATTTCAACATTTAAAATAGTTCGAATAGTTATGTAATTAAACAGATCTTTTAAAGTTTCTTTTCTTTTACAGAAATCCGAAGGTGTTCCAGACTTTCAGTGGCTTCAGAAAAGTTTTCCCAGAGGTCTCTAGTTATTGTTTCTGTTCGGACAGTCGTGGAAGAGAGATGCCAAGCACAGGTGAATACCTCAACTGCTCCATCCACAGGCTTCATCTCATAACGCCTTACAATGAAACACAACAGAGAAGGGCTGATGCAGCCTAGTGGTTACAGAACTGGGCTGGCAACCAAAAGGTTGTAGGGTTGATCTAGGAATTTTCACCATTGTGCATTGTAAGGTACCTCAGGTTGCTGGGAAACGTTAAATAGTTATTTGTTAAATAGTTGATTATAGTCTTGATTGTAAAATAGCTATTAAAATAGTTTTTGTAGGAAAATTTTTCATTGGCACACACACATTTCTATCATTGAATGGCTTGTGCTACAGACCTAAATTTTAAAGTAAATAATTTTTAGGTAATTGTTTAGGACTTCAACGGATTGGTTCAAATGTTCAGGCCCCTCCTCAAAAACTTTATCCATGTGGATTGTTAAGTAGTGAAAATTAGTTTTAACCTTTTACTGGTTGTGAAGATCATAAAATAACTAAATATTAGTTTTAAAAAAAGACAAAATGGGTAAATGCTTTGTTTTTTATAAACCAGTAACACAACCCATGGTTTGGCAAGCTAAGGATCACTTGTGTGCAATGTTGTAGAATTGTTTCTGTTTGGTTTTCTTTGGTGTAGGTGTGGAGCTGCTGTTGGATGAAGTGTATGACACAGCGTTTTCCGATCAGACCGCAGGAAACACGTTCTCACAGTCAAACATGTATCGAATCCTGCAACGTCGCTTCCTCGCTGTCCATCTGTCTGTTAGCGGAAGATTTAGATGTACGTACACATAATATTAGCTTAAAAACTGCTGTAATTATGTATTTGTAAAAAATAATTTCTATCCACATGTATGGATTGAAAATTTGGAACATATAATGGGATGCAAGACTAGAATCCACAATCAAAATCATGTAGAATCCACATACAAAATCATGTGGAATCCACATTCAAAATCATGTAGTATTCACATTGGGATGCAGGACTAGAATCCACATTCAAAATCATGTAGAATTCACTTTAGACTCATAACTGTTAAGTCAGTGTAATAATATTGAATATCTCTTATTGTTTTGAAAGGTCCCACCTTATGTGAGAATGAACGAGCTGCAGCTGTTCAGGCTGGTAATGTCTTTATACCTTCCTGCACTGATACTGGAGCGTATGTGCCGATCCAGTGTCACTCCAGAGCCCAGTGCTGGTGTGTGGACGCAGATGGCAAAGAGATCTTTGGGACACGCCAGTATGGAGTACCCCAGTGCAGTGAGTGTGGCCTTCATTGTATTTCTTATATGAAGTAAACAAAGCATTTATATGTATTTTATGACATATTCCATAAACAGCTAATGCCTTATTGTTTGCAGCGATGCCTTATTTCAATCAATGATATAAGCAAGTATTTTACAGGTTGTTAAATACTGTAGCATAGTTAAGGTTATCTGTAACCTTTTATGCATCACAAAATAATCTGGTTAATTAGTCTAGTTAATAACCTACAATAAAGTGTCTCTTGTATGTATATGGTGCTTTAACACTTGTTGTTTGTCTTCATAATCTGAAACCACTGGGTTATCATAAAATCCCAGTGCTGCTAAACTAATACTCTGAGTAGATGAGTTATGTGTGTCAGTAGTGACTAACGTTGTTAATGTTTGTTTAGGCACTGGAGTGAAAGACTGCCCGTCTGAGAGGAGACAAGCCCTCTCCAGGCTCTTTTATGGCCCAGCTGGTGACTTTGGCTTAGTTTCTAAAGAAAACCGTTCACTTCTCGGTCCATGTAGCCCAGAAATTCAGGAGCTCTTGGCCAACTCTGGTCTTCTGCAATCTTTGTCAGAGTTAGACCGTCCAGATGTTAGAGACGTCTTGGCAGAGGTTCTCCAGGGAATGTTTCCCTCTGGGGCTCTTGCCCTAAAAGCTCTTGCTCTTGCTCCTAATCCCAAGAGACTTCAGGAGAATCTTTTCGGGGGAAAATTCCTAAAAAACGCTGGCAATTTCAACTTCACTGGCGCTGTTGGAACCAGAGGAACACTGAGTTTCAGTCAAGTTTTTAGTCAGATTGGTTTGACACAAGCTGCAAAAGACTTCACGCAGCTGGCCAAGACCTTCTCGGACAACTCTGCAGGCCTGAATCTAGACCAGAAGATCTCTGATGCCTTTGGACGTTCTGTGAACCTGAAAAACAACCAAGATGTAGTTAAACTTGTTTCATTAACTCTCGAGAACAAGCAGTTTCTCACTACCCTTCGAGAAGTCATCAAACAGCTGAAAGCAGAAGAAAGCACTCAGTTAGGGCCACTGTTTCGTGTCATTTTCCAGAAATCCCAGTTAGACGTTTGTAATTCTGTGACCTCTCCATATGTGCCCCAGTGCACCAAGGATGGGCGATACCAGGAAGTTCAGTGTCAGGGCTCAGAGTGTTGGTGTGTGGATTCTCGTGGTCTGGAGATAATGGGTTCTCGCTCCATCAGGCACAGACCGAGATGTCCGTCCCAGTGTGAGAAAGAACGTCAAACAGCAATTGCAGTCAAAGCCAGCAGTTCTGCAGGTTCTGAGGTTTTCATACCTAAATGTGAGAGTAACGGTGTCTATGTAGCACAGCAGTGTGTTGGGAAGAGCTGCTTCTGTGTGGACCAATCTGGAACAAAACTCAATATTCAGAGTTCAGGAGGTTCTCTTCAATGTGAGTCAGAACACTAAATCCATTCATGCTTTTAATTAGACGTTTAAAGGATCAGGCACACATTTAACAGACATACACATAAAACTCTAGGTTCGTGTTTTTCTTAGAGCTTAGTTTTTTTCATGTAAATTTCATCAAATTCCATAGTTTTGTAGGACCAGCCCTAAAAACAGGAAACACATCATGATGAAAGTCCTACAAAAGCTCTCCTAAAGTGACATATTTACACTGGGATTAGACAATTCTGCTCAGAATCAAGAGTTAGATTATGTAATTTTAATGTGTCTTTTAATTGAATATTAATATCCTTTCTATTTCTTCTAAAGGTCCCACAAGCTGCCAGGCCACAGCAGCCCAGCAATTCCTGACCACAGTGCGTTCTGTTCTGATCAATCCATCTTCTATATCCCAGCTTTCTGAAGTTTACATCCCGCGTTGTACATCTGATGGCAGCTGGCACCAGATCCAATGTGACGGACCTCCAGAACAAGCATTTGAGTTCTACCATGAGTGGATCCGGATCATCAATGGTGGAAAAGACCTGCCTGTTACTGAAGTTCTTGGAACCTTGCAAGCATATGCAGGAAAAACAGAAGCAATGGCAACATTCCGAGCTTTCCTTTCTGAATTATTTACATCTGGGCACTACAAAGTATTCCCTGCCCTGGGGAGGTTTGAGAAGTTCTCAGATATTCCATCTGACATGTTAGATGGGAACATTGAGGCTATTTCTGGACCATCAGTTTTCCTGAACCCCTTATCTTTATGGAAGCTTCTCAGAGGAGAAGATTCTGGCTATCCAGGCTCGCTATCAGACTTCAGTCTTCCTCTTGGCAGCTTCCATTTGCGTGAGTGCTGGTGTGTTAGCCAACAAGGAAACATGGTAGAAGGCAGCAAGGCTCCTACTGGGCAAATTCCCAAATGTGAGTCATACTGTAATAATTTAGTGACAATACTGGCATATCTGCCACGTATTATTAAATAATTCTTCAAAATTGATTGAAATCGTCTTCTTAAGTGTTTTTGGTCTCCTTCCTGTTTCTCTTCAGGTCCAGGCACATGTTCTGTGGTTCACAGTGAGGTCTCTGAGTTCCTGAAACAGGCTGAGGAGCTGGTCTCGCTTTCAAACAGTTCTCATGTGCCTGTGGGTTACGGGTTTCTCCTGGCTGAGGGTGTCTCTCTGAGCCCTGAGGAGCTGGAGCAGATACGTTCCTCAAAGTTCCTCATCACTCAATCTCTGCTGAGCAACACTGACTCACCTCTGAGACTTGCTGCGCATTCCAGTAAAATCCCTTATGTTTTATGTTCTTATCTGGTTATTTGTAAGGTTGTTTTAAAAGGTTTTATATAAGGTTTTATCTTGGTTTGTTAAAGGAGTAGTTCACACAAAAATAAATATTTTGTCTTTGTGTACCAACATTATTTCAAACTTTCTTTCTTGCTTGGAACACAAATACAGATTTTTCTTTTTTACAAATAACTAAAAACCTTTATTAGCTATCTGAGATGTTACTAAATGTACTGTGATGTTGTACTAACACACAATTGAATCTATCAACAGCCCTGCAGTTTTACTGGCAGAGCAAACTGATGACCAGTGACAAAGACAGACAGAGTTTAATGCTGGGTTACCAGCCCTTCATTCCACAGTGTGATGCTTATGGCCACTGGCTGCCCAGCCAGTGTTACCCCAGTACAGGTGACACAATTCTTTGCCTTTTAATCATAATCTCTGGGGCTGTTATGCTCTAAGTGCTTCATTTTAAATGCTTTTATTGAACATGGTTAATAAATGGTCTGCCCAAAGCTAGCAATCCCAGCTAGCAATTTTATGTTGTAAGAATGTTTCTTTCATTTCATGAAGTAAAAAAGGTAAAAATATTTTTTTAAATGTTCTAGGAATGTTTTTAGATGTTGTGTTGCTTGGTTTTAAGAACATTATTAAACCATTTCTGTAACATTTTTAAAAGATTTCACTAACAACTTAAGAATAATGTTTTTATATATAGATATATAACGTTAGTTCTACTGATGTTACTAATGTTGCAAATATGTTTTTTATAACTTTGAGAGAACATTGAGAGAGCTTCGGGAGATCTTTTAGAGAATGTTAGTCAATCTTTTGAGAAAGATCCCTGTTAGCTGGGATAAATGTAGAATGTATTTGTGGTGTATTACTCACAGTGAATTCTGACATCACAGGTCAGTGTTGGTGTGTTGACGAGGAGGGTAAATACATCACTGACTCTCTCACTTCTCGTTCTACACCCCCACAACAGTGTAAGTGTCTCATCTATTGTATCATTAGTATTAATAAAAATCAATGTATGAACTTCTCTTCAGCTATAAAAACTGTGGCTCAATATTTGTCTGCAACAGTTTGAGAAAGTTTTGTAGCAATTACATTGTTAAAAACATGCCTTTTAACATCATAATTTATCCCCCAGGCCAAACTACATGCCAAAGACTCCAAAGTCATTTCCTGCTCTCTGACTGGACACAAACAAGCTCTAATAGCACTTACACATACGGCATATCATGTGATGAGGTGAGCTTGTTTTTGGTTTATTTGGTTTGTAACCATTGGAGGCGTTTCAGACATCTCTGTCTCACTGTATAAACAAATCCTGTGTGTGTGTGTGTGTGTGTGTGTGTGTGTGTGTGTGTGTGTGTGTACGTGTCTGTGTACGTGTCTGTGTATGTGTGTGTGTGTGTGTGTACGTATGTGTGTACGTGTGTGTGTACGTCTGTAGGATGGCAAGTTTTCAGTACTCCAGAAGTCCAGTTCAGAACGCTCACTGGGATTGTGTGTGAGCCCATTAACCGGACAAATCATCCAACCTGCCATCTTCAGTCCATCCGGAGAACTGCAATGTATTGCTTAATTTAACTTCCATTGCATTTTTATATGATCTGCGTGGTTAGGCTGTCACAATAACATTTCACAATGACATTTCACCGTTATGCTTGATAATGCAGATTTGTTTTCAGCATATTAGAAGTTTTAGTGTGTAAGTGTTGAAGTATTAGGTAGGCAATTTTGGAGATGCTAGCAATAGCAACCTAGCTTTGAAAGCATCAGATCCCATCCTCCCTTGTTCTTCAAAACCACACCTCTTTCAACACATGAGCATACATAGTGTGACAGGCAAAGTTCGGCACGAATGCAATAATTGGATGAGCATTTTATTATCTTCCACAGAAGATTTATTACCTACCCTGCCTTTAATTTAATGAGGTGTTAAATACTGTTGTAGGTCCAGGTTGGTGCTCTCTTCAGAGGACTCTGGCACTGCAGAGAGAGGCTGGTGTCGGGTACGAGCCTGAATGCATTCAGGACGGACTGCAGTTTTCTCCCCTGCAGTGTGATCTGTCCGACTGTTGGTGTGTATCACAAAGTGGACAGGAGCTTCCAGCCACACGAACCCCTCACAGCACAGGACAAACCCCAGCCTGTGACAGTGAGTGAACAAACCTAAACTGAAATTCATACAAACACACTTTGTATCTCTGTGTTCTGCCTACAGCCATGTTTCATACTGTAGGTAATGACATAAGAGACAGGGGTCAGCAATTTCAGACAGGCTAGCAATAGCAACCTAGCTTCTCCAACACACAAGTGCATACATAGTTTGACAAGCAAAGGATATCGGATGCAATAGTTGGACGGACAATTTATGGTCCCGCACCTTCCATAGAAGATCTATATTTATTATACTTTAAGATTGCTGTCAGGATGTGAAGAGACTTTCAACCAGCAGAACAAAAATGAAACAAGAATGTTTCTTGAAAAAAATCACCTACTCTCCCTTTTAAGTGTATTTATTCTAATTTAAAGTTAGCTTGGTCGTACGCAGACAGATGACTCACAACATTATGTTATCTGCACACAGTTCCTGAGTGCCCCATTCCATTTGAAGACATTTCTCATGGTGCCGTTCGGTGTGGCACTGGGAGTGTTGCAGGTCAGCAGAGCTGTGAGCTGTTCTGTCACCATGGTTACGTCAACGCCCTTCCAGTCACCAAATTCCTGTGTGATCCTCAATCAAAGATCTGGCTGGGTGATGCTCCACTGTCTTATGCCTGCCAAAGTAAATACACATACCAAAAACCTTTTCCACAGCTATCTCTTATAAAACAGTACAGTGTACGATTGCAGCTTTAATGCAAATATGCATCTGTTTGTGTATATGCTGTGTGTGTGTTGTTTGTCAGGGCGGCAGGTATTACAGACAGTGCAGGTAAATGTACAGCTGCAGGTGATCCTGGCTCAGGGTCAGAGCAGCTGCGGCACACAGAGAATTGAGCTGCAGACTGCTTTACTGAGTGACATGAGAGCTGCAGGCCTCTGCAGCCTGCAGGTACAACACACATCCTATAGAACAGATGCCTTTTGCACAATGCAGACATTACAAATCAATGCAGACATTATAAATCAATGCAGACAATACAAATCAATATACGTGTCATTGACTAATAGTATAATGTAGGGCAGCATATAAGTATAGAACACAACAGATTAACCAATAGGTAGTTATGCTAGTATATGACAAATATACTGTATGTGTATTTGTGTATTTATTTATGTGTCTAAATATGTGACTAAAGGTGACCTCCTCCGGCCGGACCAGCTCTGTTTCACTGTGTGATGAGTCGTCTGTGTCTCTTGAGTGTTTAAATGACAAGGAGGTCATTTTACGCATCACCTTTAAGGCCCGCCTCTCTGACCTGCCCATCCAATCACTGCCTGATCTTCATGACATTGGTGAGAGCAAAAACTTTTTTAAACATTTTGTCAGAATTTTAAATACTTCTTATTAATTTTACATTTCCACTTTGTTTTTTTTTAAATGCTCCTAAAACATTGTTTATTTACAGAATTAAAAAGTTTAAAATAAATTCCAGATTTTCAGTGTGTTCTCAGACCTTTGTCAATTCATGTGTGTTGTTTTTTCAGACATGGCAGTAAGTGAAGAGAGGTTGTTAAGCGATGTAAAGGAATTAATTCAAAGAGAATCATATCGTTCTACGTTCCTCTATGACGGCTCTCTGGCTCTCTCCACTCCCCCCTTGTTTAGCTGCATGCCTGGCTATATGCAGCTCCCACAATCCACTGGGTGTGGTATGTTGGCTTCTGTACCCATTGGTTCTCATAATGACAGGCTGGCCTTAAATAATCATATAAAGAAAATGGTTTTACCTATAAAGCTTTCTGTAGCTGATGCATACTTTAGCATACTCACATGTGGAACCGTGGAAGTGTGGCCAAGAAAAATGTGTTTGTTTATCCACATTCTTTTGTGTAACCTCCTCTCTCCCTCTCACACACAGTGTTGTGTCCTGCTGGTTCATTCTCTAGTGGTGGCGTGTGTATTCCATGTCCCCGTGACACATTCCAGCAAAAGGAAGGGCAGGTCTTCTGCTCTGCCTGCCCCACCGGAACCTCCACTGTGGCCCGGGGAGCCTTCACTGCTTCTCAGTGTGAGTAAAGACCAATCTAAGCCGGCTCAGCCAAACTGACTTTAAATTTGGATTTGTGGAGAAGATCTAAAATCAAGCAGCAGGTGTAGATGGTTTTGAATTAATGATACAGTTATACATACAAGCTCTGTCAAACTGTAGATCACAGGTTTCAGAACTCTGGGTAGTTTCAGTGGTTTTATAAAACTGCTGATATTTGCAAAATTCTTTAATGGCAATCTAAAATTTTTAAACACTTCAGTTAGACACATAATTTTTCAAGGTTTATATATGAATAACAGTTCAGCTTTCCCTCTGCTTCTTTATAATTTGTAATTCTCTCTCTCTCTCTCTCTCTCTCTCTCTCGCTCTCTCTCTCTTTCACTCACCCACTCACTATGTTAACACTAAAGGTCTTACTAAGTGCCAGCAAAGTCAACTAAATTGTACAAAGAAAGGTGAATTCCTGTTGGCCCAGAAACACCCTCTATCTGGCAAATGGTTATGTGTCACACCGCAGGGGGAGGAGCTTTCTTGGACATCTTCTGATGATCCAATGACAATTGAAGAATGCGGAAGTATGTGCAACACATTCATATTTATGCATGTGGTAGCTACGTTTGTCCAAAGCAATTTGCAATACATTTGTGCTGTACATTTTATCAGTAAGTGGGACTCAAACCCATAACTTTGGTGTTGCTCTACCTGTCTGACCAGCAACAGTGCAACTATTGGTTACAGTTAATGTTATTGAACCTAAACAATAATTTGTATTTGTTTGTTTGTATTATATGCGTATGTGAATGACACTGACTCTTTCTCTTTGTTTTTCTCTCTCTGTCTGTGTGTGCGTGTATGCGTGCATGTGTGTGTGTGTGTGTATGTGTGTGCAGTAATGAAGAAGTTTGAGGTAGTTTCCACTTCTTCACTGCTGAAATCAGAGACTGCTGACATACTGAGCTCTGATTCTTCAACCCAGCCAATAGAAACACAGCTTAGGAAATGTGTTCTTGGTGAGCTACACTCTTGATTTTGCTGTTGAATACTGCAGTTCAATCAGCATCAGTCTCACTGACTAGTATCAATAACTAGTACTGATCAATACTATCTCTCCTGGTCTCTGTCAGACTGTGCTCAGAAAGACTCGTGCCAACATGTGACTGTTTTCAAGGATGAAGAGAAAACACACTGTCAGCTCTACAGCACTAATGCAGATAATGTTGAATGCAAAACCTCTGAACAAGTACGAGCAATAAGCACACACACTTTCCCCATGTGAATTGCGTCTTAAATGTAGTATATTTTTACATTACATTTACATTTAGCAGACACTTACAGTGAATTCAAGGTATACATTTTTTTTAGTACTTGTGTTCCCTGGGATCGAACCAACAACCTTTTCGTTGCTAACGCAATGCTCTACCAACTGAGCTTCAGGAACACCCTATTTTTATAGTGATGGTCTAAGATCTTGAATTAGTTTTTACCTTAAAACTCATTTTGCCCTGCAAAGCTTTCGCATAAATATATGGCAACTCCCTACATAAAACTGAGATCTTCAATTGAGTTTCTTAATGTCAACATTGATTTGACCACAGTTGGACCTCTGCCTGAGTTATAGTGCTTGTGCTGGGCCACCTGTTGGAGAAATAGGCCATGAATCATATTTCACTGGAAGTTCCATCACCTGACACTGGGTCTTTTTTTTATGGTGGCCCTCACATCTTTGTTTCCAAAGTGACATGATTATTACAAAAAAATGTTTGTGGTTTGTTTGGCATTGCAGAGCAAAGGGTTTCTGGGAAATGATGGCGCTGAAACGTTCCAGACACTCAGCTGTGTTCTGAAAATAAAAGGAGGAGATGAACCCAATGTGATGGTACTGAGAAAAAAAGGTAAGACCATCTGAGGTCAGTCATATCACATGTTTCCTGTGTGGATAATTATTGTTGGTTATTCATATTGTAGCAAAAATACATATTTTTTTACATTTACGCAATTAGGAAATACTTTTATTCAAATTGACTTGTATTGAGTGTATTCAAGCTATACATTTTATAATCATTATTTGTGTTTCCTGGGAATCGAACCCACAATCTTAACGCTGCTAACCGAGTGCTCTACTAGTTGAGCTACAAAAACACTGATGCATATTCAGCAGTGCTGAATCTGATCCAGTTAAATACAAAGCTTAAGTCGATCAGAACAATGTATTTTTCCTTAATAACTATGAACAAAAGACAACAAAATGCTAATGCATATCATAAGCATGAGGTATCACAATGAACTTTAGTTCCAAAGTTAAGTTGTGGTTTGTGGCTAATAAAGTAGATAAAACATTACATAAAACACTCCTTGTTCTGTTATGAGATTTTAATGTGGAATTAACGACTTGATACTTTGAAACTTCTTTCAGAAACAAAGGGAGTTTGAGCTTGTCTCAGTTTCATGTTATTTTTGGCGACTCAAAAGCATTTAGATGCACTTGTGTTTTTGTCCAAGAGCTTAAGAGCGTCTGTTCTTTGTTCTCATTACTATGTTTTTTGCCTAAAGGTCATGAATTCAGCACAGCAGGACAGAAGACTTTTGAGAGACTGAGTTTCCAGAAGAGCAGTTCTGGAGTGTATCGCACACTCGTGTTTGATGCGAGCAGAACCTCACTGGCTGACGTCCATCGTTTCTGCGTCAACTCCTGCAGCCGTGAGAACTGCTGTGATGGATTCATCCTCAACCAGAACGTCCTCAGTGGAGGTAAGAGTCACTCTTAATCATTACAAGCAGATGTAGCTCCTCTCCATTTCTCTCACACCCAAATAAGGGAGATGGAGAACGGGTGAATATTTTAGTCCAGTGAATTTCTCAGGGTGGGTTATTTGTTTGGTTAAAAATATCTACAGTAAATGCCCAAGAAATAGGATTTTTATTAAAGGGATAGTTCAGCCAAAAATGTTTTCCAAAATTTTCCCATCGTTTGTTCACCCTCATGTCATTCCAAATCTATGTACAAGTAAATGATGGAGGAATTGTTATTTTTGGGTGAACTATCCCTTTAAGATTAGTTAGTGAGTTATGGCTCTAATGACACCTTCACTTTGTGACAACTAGCCCCGGTCTCCAGAACCCAGAACCGTTCAAATCACTGACAGTAAACACACAGTTTGTGTCCTGCTCAGGCTCGGTGATGTGTGGGCTGCTGAGCTCTCCTTCAGTACTGCAGTGCAGTGATAAAGACTGGGACGTGAGTGGCATGGCCTCCTCCAATCGGATCTGTGGTGCTGGTGTCCAGTACAACAAACAACAGAAGCGTTTCACGTTCAGCTTTGGGGGCCAGAACTTCACTATCAGTATGAACACACACAGATTTAAACCTTTGTTTTAAACATTACACAGATGTGTTAGAGTTGTTTTGTTACTGTTTTTTATATGATTGTAAATATGGCTTTTAGCTGATACAGCATTACCAGCATCCAGCAAAAACAACTCCGGTTATCAGGAAACTCTCATCAGCTTCCAGCGTGTCTATTTGTGGAAAGGTATCAACACATTCAACACACATCAGCACTCAATTAACATCACTCCATCTCCTTCCATATTATAATAAACAGGATCTGTATTCATATAATAATATACACTATACACTGTATCCTATATATTGTTATGCTACAGGGTATAACCTATATAATAATCAACAATTAACTAAGAAAGAAATCCGTTTCCTGTTCTAATAAACATTTGAGATCCTTTTACAAGTAATGTCACAAAAACTGTTGTGTTGTGATGAAATATAATATGTGATGAAACTATAATATATGTTTTTAGAGTCGGATATGAACACACGTCCAAAAACTCCCTCTGTTTGTGGTGGATCAACTCTGTCAGATGATTCCGGAATTCTGCTTTCTGGTATGAGTGAGATGCACCCAAACTCCAGCTCTTGTTTTCATTTGCCGTTACAAAGATAATTTTGTCTACAATTGCCATTGAATAATTTTGTTTAAATTGGTAGATTTTGCTCCTTTGTTTCCTCAGACTCAGTCAAGGAAGCTTTTGATGTTCTGGAGAGCAGTGATGTAAAAGTCGACCCAGATAAGGAGCTTCCCAGCCAGTTGTACTGGATCTTCAAACACCAGTACACCTTCCAGGAGGCCCAGCTATGGTGTCTGAAAAGTGAGGCACACGGCTGGGAGGGCTGAGGGTCATTATTGCTTAATAATGGTGTGCAGAGGGCAATAATGCTTTTATATCTGATATAGGAATATTTGCATGATTTGTGTTTTAGGATGCCAGGAAGAGGATCTGTGCCACATGTCCGACGTTCGGGATGAAGGCTCTCTGTATTTTTCGTGTGTGTTGTATCCTGACACACGTGTGTGTGGGGCATATGACAAACCTCTCAGGCAGGCTTGTAGTCTAGTGTTGGCGCGAAGCCCTGAAGCTACACACCAGAAGAAAAGTGAGTCATCACACACACACACGCTTGTTGAAGGACGCCATGTTTTAACTATGCAACCCAAAACTTTTTTTCAACATTTACTCACCCTCATGTCATTCCAAGCCTACATGACTTTATTTCTTCTGTGGAACACAAAAGAAGATATGTGAAAAGACTATGTTGGTAAGCAAACAACACTGGCCCTAGATTTTAGTCATGTGACAAGCATGCAATATGCTCATTATTTTTTTATATACTTAAATAAGATACTTTTTTAGATCAGATACTTTTTTATGCATCTTAAATAATCAAAACAAAAGGTTGTAAATGCAAAATTTTGTTGTGAGACTCTCTAACTCACTTTTGTTTCCCTAAACCTCCGCCATATTAGGCCTCTACAAATACCACATTTTACATTTTCTCACACAATTACATGTAAACACACTGTATTGTTCAATATAATACATATGTTCATATTTCTCAGTAATGGTGGTCTGTATATATATAGACTTTCCTTTGTGAATGAACAGATGGGTTTTGCATTACCATGGAAGGTTTATGACTGTGGTTTACTGAGTAGTCTGATGTCAGACTTATTCTACTTTTCCTTTCTGTCATTTGCTTTGTAAGTTGTTAGATATGTTGATCCTAGCAACTGATTGTGGAATGTAGATGGTTCAAAGATAGACACACCTGGACAGACACACAGAGCCACAGCTGACCAATCAGAATCAAGCATTCTAGAGAGCTGTAATTTTATCTTAATTTAGTCAGTTTTTATATGAAGTAAAAAGTCACGTTTTGTAAAAATGATTATACAAATGATCCCTAAAAGCAATGTTAAAGTCACCATAAACTAAATATACTATATACTAAATATACTAATATACTAAAATATACTATTCTTATTTTTATAGATCTTGAAGTGTTTGTTAAAAATGACTTATCCATGCACATCATTTTTTTTTAATTTGTGTGCCCTTATAATTTTTTTTTCATAACCTTTAATCGAAAGTTGAAAAAACAAGCCACACCCCTCATTTTCCCATTTCACACTGAGTTTGTTGCAACTTCCGGTTCACATTGACTTTAATTTGTTCCTTTTCATAACATAATCTCTAACGCTGAGTGTTAGTCATGGTATGTCTTCAGTTTGAGTTATTTATAGCTGTAATATAGGTCTGCAAGTGCCAACTTTCTTCATTTCTCTTAGTCTGTCATCTAACTGCAGGGCCTTGGTCATGAGCCATAATAGTAATTAGAATAGTGACCATACATTCTCATTACACATTCAAGCTAGTGGTTGCAGGAAATATGTTTTACCATCAGTAATCCAGACATTTCAGTGAGATGAGGTGGCAGCGTCCACGTCACCCATGTGTTGTGCAGCCAGCAGTGATCTCATCCTGTCTGCGGTGTATGGAAGGGAAGACTAATCAAATCTAACATAACTTCCCTTAATACTAACTGACCAGTAGAGTCAACACACTTGAGTTTGTTCAATTAAGACTGGTTTATACTTACAAATGCTTTTTGTCTAACTTAGTGATGTTCTGACATCTGACAGCTGCTATTTAATGCTCCTGCCAGGAAAGTGTTTATCAGTATTTCGTGCTAGAATTGTGTATCGAGCTTTAATGCAAAAATTCAAACACTTGAAGGTTGTTTATTTTAACTAAAAGTAGCTGAAGTTTGCCTGTGGTGCATAATCTGTAGCATTGTGTTCCTGTACAGTGTTACAGCTGTTCCTGTAGCTCACTTGGTAGACCGTTGCATTAGCCGTGCAAAGGTTGTGGGTTCGATTCCCAGGGAATGTATATGTTAAATGAAGTCACGTTAAGTCACTTTGGATTAAAGTGTCTGCCAAATGCATAAATGTAGATTATAAATTTAATATGGAACTTGTTCTGTCTTTAGTCTCGAGTCACATACCTATTATGTTTTTTGTGTTTGAGTTTTTCTTAATTTTTTTTATTTGTAGTGTGAAAGAATTTGCTTTAATTTCAGCATCTGCTCTATTCTTCCCCGTTTTTCCATTTGGAATGTTCCTGTAGTGTCAGTCTAGGAATCCTGGGATAACTTACTGGAAAAACAAAACACATGGTGGAGACCCTTTCGTATAACACTGGTCTCCGCATGATGCCCATTGTCAGGCTGCAGATTAGAAGTGGAAAAGAACTGTTACATAAGACTGTGAGCGACCACACAGCACAGCGATTATTCTGACTGCCTGTCTGAACTTCTTCACAGCTCCAGGATTTAAACCATGTGGAATCACGACTGTTTCATTCTAACTCAAATGAACAGACGGCGTCTCTCTCAAATTGCTCAAGTCATTCATTCCTCTGGCAAAGATTCTTTAGTTGCTCAGTATTTTAATGCTTATGAGTCAACCCTGGTTGTTGTCTCAAAATGACATGGACTGTTTAGGAATTCATAGACTATTTATTTAGTATTTTAGTTTAGGGTTAGTCCAGGACAAGCCTCTGTGTGGGTTTAGGGAAATTCACCAATGTTAATTCATTAGAAAAACTAAAACTGACTAAATACGGATGCAATGCAATTTATTATAATGAATTTAAAAGTATCTTTAAAATATAGTATATTTGGAACTGACAGACCTGTTATGAGTTTGAGCAAAAGAGCAGTGATGTTAAACTATAATAGTGGCTCACAGGGGATTGTTTCATGGCCTGTAAACTAATCCACAACAAAAAGGTTTAGCCATAAACTCTTAACATGTGGTCGTCTGCTGTAAATGTTGAAGGTGGAAAATAGTGCTACCTGCGTGGAAATCAGCCATGAGGGGTTCTGTCAGCACTATAAACATGTTTCCAGATTTTTTTAACCAACAGAACTTCAAAGAACCTCTTATAATTAGCAAACTGCTCTTTTTTACCCAGCAAGCATGTGTTGGGGGTTTCCATTTGACTAGAAGATCCACTCTTTGGAGAGCTGCAGTACCACATTAAAACACTTTGGCTCAAGTTGGTTGCTCATTGCTTTCTTTGTCTTGCCAGTTTCCCTGACAGGCAGCGTGAAGAGCTTCTACAGCCGTGTTCCATTCCAGAAGATGGTGTCCTACTCTGTACGCAGTAGAGTCAGTGTCTCCAGTAGAACCATCAGTGAAGGGTGAGCAGAAAGGCAACAAACTTCTATCTTTGCAAAGCTGGGGAATTCTGGAAATATTCCAAATAAGTTGGACTGTTATGAAAATTTATGGGAATTAATTGTAGATTTTGGGTTTGTTTTACAAACCGCATCATATACAAACACACACATATATATAAACATATTGCTTCATCAACATATGACTCATCTTCATCAGTGTGCCATAATTCCCATATATTCCCGTTAAGTTTCCAAAATTCCCAGAATTTTGCAAACCCAATTTTTTTATCTGGGTTTATTTGTTTCCCTCATGCATAATGCTTTGTTTGAATTTCTTGAGCAGGTTTTTGGAGTGTGAAAGACGGTGTGATGAAGATCCATGCTGTCGTGGGATAGGTTATGTCAGAGATTCGGGGGTACCTGGTATGAGAGATACTTTACAATCAAGCAAATTACATAGTTCATGACCATATCCTTCTTATTAACTCAAAACTCGTCTGTGTCTTGGTGTTGTCCAGGTTCAGATGTGTTGTGTTTGACTTTGAACAGTCTGGGTATCCAGACGTGTGGTGAGAATGATCGTACAAACTGGAGGATTCAGGACTGCTCCCCATCCAAAGTACAAACCGATGTCTATCCATTCGGCTGGTATGAAAAGCCAGGTATGCGTGTGCGTGCTTTAATATGCCGTGTATGTGGACTCAAAGTCTGGCATTTAAGTACAGAATTCCCGTTATGGGAATCATGAATCACTTCTCCAGAAGTTTGTTTGGAATTTGTTTTCCAAAAGATTGAACCAATTAGCTTTGCATCTGTCCCTTTAGTGAACCAATGGACAAGAAGTCCGAGTGTGTGCCCACGATTCAGTCTCCGCCCTCCCTCAAAGAATGGTAAGAAACTCTTAAACATATATATATATATATATATATACATATATACACACACACACACACACACACACATATATACATATACACACACACACACACACACACACACACACACATATACATATATATTGCATGGTGTACATATGTAAGTTAACAATGCAACATACTGTACAACATAATCACAGCTGTTGCTTATAAACCCCATTCCATTGTATTGTATAAATATATTGACTGATACTGTTATTACTGCTTGTGTGGCTCAATTCTTTGTGGATGTAATATTGCTCAACAGTTGATCTGAAGAAGTGGAAGCGGCTGGATTCCTCCTCAGTCCAGGTGGATTCATCTGTGTCTTCTTATGACGTTGTCCACATAAGCAGAGATATAGCAGAGGACCTGGATAAAGTCAGAGACTGGTGTCTTTCTGGTGAAGTATCTCTTTGTCTTGCACGTCTTGTGTTGTTTTTCACAGGAAGCAGTTTTGACAGGGCATGTGTCACATACCCCACCCATCAACAACACAAATTCAACACTTTTAAATATATATATGTCTCCCTCTCTCTCTCTCTTTATATATATATATATATCTATATATATAGATATAGATATATAGATATACTGTAGATATAGATATATACAGTAGGTATATATACAGTATATGTGTGTGTGTGTGTGTGTGTGTGTATAATATACGTATATATGTGTGTGTGTGTATATTACAGAATCATAATTTAAATTCATACTATAATTTGTGTTCTCATAACTCTGGTTTCTTACAGCCTGTGAGGAGAGTGATTCGTGTTCAGCTGTGTCTGTCTATAGCAGAGAGTCAGCAGTAAGATGTGTGATGTATCCAGACACACACACCTGCCTTCCTACAGCCGCTGGTCAGCACTGCTTGCTACTCACCAAAGAGCCTGTCCAGTCAGTTTATATTAGGACAGGTGAGAGCTAACCACAAACATTACTTGTTTAGTACAATTCAACTGACAAATTTTATTGTAAAGAACGCCTTTTTCCTCGGCACATTCTTATGTAAATATGTTGTTGTTATAGATATACAGACAAATCTGACGTCCGTTTTCATTCCTGATCATGGAACGCTCACTGGAAAAAGTGAAGTGAAACTAATAACTGGTTCAGACAGCAAGCGTGTGACCTACTTCCTGGGTGTCCCTTATGCTCGTCCACCAATCGGAGAGCTCAGATTCAGCCCCCCTCAGTCATCTGATTGGACGGGTACCTGGAATGCCACGTTTCCCCGGTGAGTAATGTATCATACTAAGTAAATCCAACCCTGAAATTTGCTAATCACATGTGAAGAACTACTAAGGTTGATTTTTTGAAGCCTGATCAGTAAGATGTCTGATTCATTTGATCAAATGTGTTTCAGACCCAGCTGTCTTCAGCCTGGTGATATCACTGACAAATCCAGTGAAGACTGTCTGTACCTCAATGTATTTATTCCCAGCAGTGTGGTAAGACCTCATGACATACATAAGCTCAAACACTTATGTTTCTGTCTGTAACTTGCTGACTCTGATATCAATGACTCTCACCCTTTTGCATAAACCTGCTGACTCTGGTTGTACTGCAGTTTCTCATATTTAAAGTGCAGTTTTTACTGTTTATTTTGACTACAGAGAAAGGATGCATCAGTTTTGGTGTTCTTCCATAACTCTGGAGCAGATTTGTCAGATGGTTCTTATCTCGCTGCTGTTGGCAACATAATTGTGGTGACAGCCAGTTTTAGAACGGCTGCTTTTGGATTCCTGAGTACAGGTACACACGTATACGTACAAACAGTATACATACACTAATATATAGTATATATATATATATATATATATATATATAGTATAGTAATGTCGTATTATAGTAGTTTACAGTATAGTATAGTTAATTTAGCTCTTTTATTGCTTTTCAAAATTGTAATTTTTTTAAAGCAAACTACTAAATAGTTTAACTACTAAGCAAAATCTATTTTATTCTCATCTCAGTATTCATATAAATGTGTGATGCGCAACAATGCAGAAGTCATACTGCAGGTAAAAACAGCCTTTTCTGCAACTGTGCTATTAATCTAGTGAAACATTTTATAGCCAGTGTTTTGTATCATTATGTGGTTTATTATTTGCTGTAAAGCATACAGTATACAGTATGTGGAAAGTGACGCAAACCTTAACATTATGAACACTTAATACACACTGAAAACCTATTATATATATACACAGATTTGACTTCATCGTGAAAGGTCTCTAAAATATTTAAGGAAAAAATGATTTTATGATATCCTGCACTGGCGTTAAACCGTGTCCAAGAGGCTGCACGAGGTTAAAACTAAATGACGTTGCAAATATTGAATCATTTTTTCCATAAAATAGAATTCCAAAAATGGAACAGAATAGAGTTATGGAATATGGTTACATAAGGTCCATGTGAGAAGTTCCATTCTAAGACATGGTGGTTGTGAAAATCATCAGCTTCTTTTCCCCATTGAGTGAGTTTGGAGATGCAGAGCCTCCAGAACTGGTCCAAACCAAAATCCTCAGATCTGTAAATCAGCCTTTACTGTTCAGCCAAAATCAGCACACAGCGAAAACTGTGCGGAAGCCTAATTGACTTCCATGAGTTTCTGTAGATGCTCAAAAATCTCATTTCCCAGCAAATCTTGTGAAAAATTTACACAGCTTTGAAGATGATAAACATTTTGCAGTCATTATATTTGTTAACTGTAAAATTGATGGACCTTCTCCAGCCGTAATTTCCAAACCATATGGAGGTACAAAATGTACCTTAAGAATTAAAGTGACACACTACTTTCTGTTCACTCTGTAGGTTCCAGAGCTTTGCCTGGGAATTATGGACTGCAGGACCAGGCAGCTGTTCTGGGCTGGGTTCAGAAGAACATTGCTGTGTTTGGAGGAGATCCCACAAAAGTCACAGTAGGTGCAGAGAGAAACGGAGCCGACATCGCAAGCCTTCATCTCACCTCACCATCAGCATCATCGCTTTTCCGTCGAGCGTTACTAATGGTAAGGATAAAATAATTTTCTTTCCCTGGAAAAATTGCACTGCCACCTCATTGTGTAACATGATTTCTGAGGTCGATTTTACAGTAAAATTCTTCTAAACCTTCCAACGAGGTCCAACAATAATGAAACAAAGTTGCACAATCATCTTATTAAAGCCCTTTCATATTAAAAAACTTGACGACTTGAAAAACATGGTTGAGAAGCAATATTGATCATTAAAATGAATAAGTTCTGTGCTAGAATCCACAAAAGGAAAGAAAGTCTTGTTCTGACCCAATAAGTGTATTTTTACTGTCCACTAACCCTCTGTGATGTGTTATTGCACCTCCTCATAACCGTCTTCCACAGTGGCCAAGCTGTCAAGCTGATGGCCAGGGACCATGTGAACTGACCTCCACTTCTTCCTCTTCAAGCTAAATCTTTTCCTCTCTGGCTTCTGCTCTTCCAGCAGGGTCAGATATGAGGAGACGCTGTTCTGCACCCCGTAACTGACCGTCGAGTCTTTGTTAACAGCAGAAGGGTTTGTGCTCTGGTGGACGAGCTCCGAGCTGAGAAGAGAGATTGTGGATTTAGTATCATGTATTTTGCATTGCTTGAATTACAATTGGTGACTGTAAAAAAAGTTTTGAGCAAAATTCGATACAGAAGGCTTCAAAGTGAATTATTTTGCATATTAAATATTTTCTTTTTTTTACAAATGATTATCAGAATTAGAATTTGAGTGAAAAATGAGACAGAAAGAGCAGTTTTGGGCTATGGGTTGTGCACTAGTTTTGTTTGGCCATTGTACTAGTTTTGTTACAACGCTGCTTTTTACCTTCTCACTGCTTTCCAGTCAAAGGAGAATTTTCTTCGATCTGGTGTGGTTGGAGGGAGTGGGTTCAAAATCGTCGTTTCACAGACGGTCAGGCATGGGCCCGTCAGAACACAACACAAACCGTCTGCTATGCCTGCAAGAGAGGGAGGGAGAATAATCTGTCACACAAATGGTTGTTTGCTGGATGTTGTTGGCTTGGTTGGTTGCTGTGTGGGCACGTTATACAGTATAATTTACCAGAGTAGTGGTTGACCAGTTCCTCCAGGCATGGGAAAGTGAGGCGTGGAGAGATGTAGTACCAGTTATTTGGCATTCGAACTATTCGATAATGCTTTATTGCTCTGTGACGTATAGACAAGGTGTACATCCCTACAAAAATACAAACAATATGATCATATCATTATCTGTGTGATTGTGACATCAGCTTTTGCATGAAGATTAAAAAGCTTACGTCTACATTTAATTTTAGTTTAAGTCTAGTCTAGTTTAGGACAGTCCAGGATAGTACAGTAATCGGATTATACAGTAATGTTCTTCTTAAAGATGCATTCTGACCTTTCATGCTCTCTCTGATCAGAAATGACCCGACTCTGTTTTCTGGGAGCCAAAGCAGTTCCTCAGCTTTTGGTCTGGTCACATTTTCAAACAGCCACCTGAGCCAGGCAAGAATGTCATTAACAAGCACAAACATTAAACAGCAAGCTAACACTGAGGCCACTTGTTTAGCTGCTAGCTGTTTAGCTAGCGATTCAGAACCTACCCATGGTAGACTTTAGCAGCGTGACACTGTGGTATATAATTCACTTCCTTAGTTTGGACTGAGTAGACCTTCCACCAGTACCCATCTCTGAGAGAGAGAGAGAGAGAGAGAGAGAGAGAGTTTTCTATTGACCTGTATTGACCACTGTATTCAACAAAAATGTCCCCCACTCAAGTGTTTTGTGCTCATATGTTGCTTAAAATAAAGTTTAAAGATTACAAAAAGCAAATGGGGAACTCAACTGACCACCCTTTTTTTTCTATTAAGCATGTTGAAACTCTAGGTAGGGTTAATGCTGACAACAGGGCTGGTTTGGTTTTGTGCTAAGACACAAACATTGTGCGTAGCAACTTTTAGTGTTAACACAAAAAAAAGTAGTGGAAGTATAGAAAGATATAACGGAAATGTAAGTTTACTTGTGATGTGTAAAGATCTATTTTAGATACTGTGTGTGTCTCTGCCAGCAGAACAATAAGAGTTAGATTTAGGGTGAGATATTATTTTTTGTAAAGGATGTTAAAAGACAGAGTTAGTGTTCAGTATGCAGGTTTATGTTCTTGTAGAAACATCAGATTTCTTACTCAGACAATACTTTCAGCCAGTCCCCCATGTGAAATATGGGCTCACAGACATTACGAGGAGGGTAGTCATCCAACACTACAGCTGTGTCATTCTCATGCACTGCAAAACACAACATATTACATCATTCATCATACATTCATCACTATTAAATGTATGCAAATCTCCTAATACATTTTGTGGTGGACCCTCAGTTGGTCTCCAAATGACAGACTACTTTATTTATTCAGCCGAATCTTCTGTTTTTGGTGCTGGAAATCACTCTAGACGCTTGACTTTAAGTCACTTTATTTTTAAAGTTGGTATAATATTTTGCATATTCTTTGTTTTTGTGTGCAAGTTACATTTCTAAGGAAGTATTTTGCTAACGGCTGTGGTCAGTCTTTCAGCTAATTTTTAGCCTGAACATTTAAGGTTGTTTTTTTTCTTTTATTTACTTTTGATGATGTGTGTCACCAGCTACTTTTACAAAAACTCTACGTTGAATTCACATTTCATTTTGTTTTGACAAAGTTGTTTTGCCTCAACAAAGAAAGGGTTCAACTTCAGCTGTACCAGGAAGTTCAAAAATATTGTTTCATTGCAGGTTTATCATTTTGTCGGCATCAGAGAACCATTATTTTATACAGAATTTAAGTCTGTTTACACACGCCAACGTGGCATTGGCCATGATTAGTTCAGTAACTGTACTGTAACCGAAACATCGCTTCAAATAAGGCATTTGTTTAATCACTCAAGCATTGCTCAGCGTTTTCATACCTCTTGCTAAAAGGTCCTCATTTGTAGAAGCTTGTCTGAAATCGGGGGTCCTTGGATGCGTCTGAGCGCCTCCCATCTTCACATATGTCCTGTGCTGTTCTTGTGGTTCACCCCATCCAACCAGCCATCACCCTTGTGTTCTCTCTTTATCTGTTTATTAGTCTCTGTTGTTGTATGTTGTGTCTTTCCGCTAATACGAGTTCGCAAAGGGCTTGGTCTGTATAAATGGGGAAGCTGTGTCGCTTCACCACACTTTCAAGTTCACACAGAGACAAAAATAGGCAGCTCAAACATGAGAAAGGTGGTTTAATGACATGCAAATGTAAAGCGCTACATTTGAAAATAGTGCACTGATTCTGGTAAAGATGTGTAAAAATAGCATGGAAGCACGATTCATGGTTTCATGATTCTGTTTTGAAAACAAAAACTGTTATTTAATCTTAAAAATGCAACGTGTAAATGCATGAAACTGACCTTAGCCGCAGTTGGTTAAAACACGGCCTGTTAAAGCAATTATGTGTGTTTGTTAGGGTGGATCAGTGTTTTCTCCAGCTGTTGTGATGAGTTCATCTAAAGCTCAGGCCCAGGCGGCATCTCTGGCTAGAGAACTCAACTGTCCTGCCTCTGATATCACACAGCTACTGACCTGCCTGAGGAACAAACCAGCTCAGAGCATCAATGCTGCCCAGACTAAGGTGTGTGTTATCTGAAACGCTGCGTCTGTGTTGTTAAACTGAAAAACAAGCAGAAAAGCTGTCAAAAAAAGAATTTTTTTTGTTTACCTAACCATGTATTTGGGACAGATTTGTACCCAAAAAGTTAGCAAAACCTGATAAGTATGAGCAAAATCACCTTTTGGAAATGCTATAAAAATATAGTAAAGTAGGTTTTTGCAGAAAGTTTTCTGTTTTGGTTATGTTGTTTATAACTAGCTGTGTAGAAAAACAATAGAAGTCTATGGAATGTCTACATTTAGATTAATGCGTATGCATATGTGTGTGTGTGTGTGTGTGTGTGTAGTTGTTAGCTGTCAGTGGGCCCTTCCAGGCCTGGTCACCGGTGGTTGATGGAACAGTAGTTCGAGAAAAGCCCTCCACAGTCCTTCAGTCTGGACGTTTCCACAGAGCAGACTTACTGCTGGGCTCATCAGCTGAAGACGGCCTCATCAGTAGAGCAAAGAACATCAAGGTCTGGACTTATATATGTACACAAACACACCACATTGAGAAATGGAAGAATAAAAAGTGATGTAAGAATAATTGGAATCCTGTGAAATTCTGTTGTTAAATCCTTTCTTTTTATTTTATAAAGAATTTTGAGCAGCTTCAGGGAAGAGCAGACAGCAAAACAGCATTTTATGAGGCTCTGTCTAACTCTCTGGGTGGAGATGATGCTAATACATTTGTGAAGGAGGCAGCGACCTGGTTCTACTCTTTGCAACACTCCCCTACACCCTCAGGATACAGCGTGTTTTCTCGTGCCCTGGAAAATGCCACACGGTAAGAGCAGGTCAAAGGTCAGCGTATGTACCACAGAACAAAACATATATTTGTTTTGTCATTACAAGAATGTTGCATACAAAACAAATGTGCCCTCCGGCACTAGCTGCTTTTCAAAGCTGTACAAAGGGTGACTTCAGGTAAACTGAGTCATTTTAGGCATCTCAATTAACCTCAGTTTATTTATCCTTCTAATGCAGTCTAATAAGTGGCTTAAAACGTTTTGTGCAATAGGACATGTTGCAGTGAATGCCACAAAAAGTTTTAAAACTATCAAACTGCTTAATATTAACATTTTTTGAGATTTTTTTGTTTTTGTTTATGCTAGATCCTGATTGGTTATACTTCTCTTATCAGTGTACTGTTTGTGATTTAAAAGCTCAAGGCAGTTGCAACTATTCTTCTAGATGCCACAATGAATGCATTCAAATCTGGTTTCCTCCTTCGCTGTGCTCACAGTTGCCTTTATGGAAGTAAACAGTTATGCTTGTTAGGAAACCTCAAAAGAGTATTTAAACAAGCTGGAACGCCTCGGAATCCAGAACTGAAATAATTTTGGTGCCTTAAGGGCTGTTATTCTTTGCATGAACCACAGTTCTCTAAACAGCCTGTCTCGTAGTTGTTGCCGTAGTCTTTACTCAGTGTAGAGTGACACAAATACTTGTGTTAAAGAGGAAGGAAGTAGCATAACTTCTGCTGAATTTACTTTGACTATGTTAAACTGGGAGAAAGGGTCGTTTTTGTCACTGATCTCAGAACAGTTTTACGACACTATAAATATAAAACAGTTAAGGTTATATACTGGGTCATCTGATATTGAGACAGGAAGACAGCCTGGCAAACCACAGAGTATTTTTATACCTTCAGTGTGCTGTCATAGATTGTCGATGACACTTTTTATCGACAATATAGTGGATTACTTTTTCAGTGACATGTTTACTTACTAAGTCATGGTTGAAATATCTGAATGATACTTTTATTAATGAATGGCAGATACAAATGTCTCCATTTCTGTCAAACACAATTATGTTACTGTTGTGAGTACACATTAATTTAAATGTATCTGGAAAGTATGTGTTCAGTGGGCTGGCATGTGGAATTTGTGTGTCAGGCAATGAGAGTTCATTTAAAAAAATTAGATTCATTCTGATTTATTGCCATTTCTAATGACCCAATGTGCCATATTTTTAACTACTGCAACTTCAGCGATTGTTAAAATGTGGAATCATAGGCAAATTATTTACAAATGTTGAAACAAAAGTGTACTTGCTAAAAGTAATTGCTACAATGATACAGTATCTGCACAACTGGCTTTAAAATTAGCTTTATTTAGCAATTTTTAGTCATAATCTATAAGCTGTATATTTGGTATTTGAATGGCAAAAAAACTGTTTAAATATCCACTCTGGTTTTGGACCTCTGTGTCATTGGGTGCACTGAATTCTTGCTGCTTTTTCTGAATTGCTGTGTGTCTGTAACTCAGAATGGAGCTCAGAAAGAGGTTAAACTTACAGCCCACATAATCACCAGTGTCAGATATAGTACAGACCAGACCTGACCAACACCCATCTGACCTACAGCATGTGCACCATCACAGAAACTCATTTACATTTCTGCGTTTGGCAGACGCTTTTATTTAAATTCAAGGTGTACAATTTTTTAAATTCAGTACTCGTGTCCCCTGGGAATCAAACCTATAACCTTTGTGCTGGCAACTCAATGCTCTACCAGTCGAGCTGCAGCGACAACAAGCAGTACATATACACACTTAAATGTTCTCTGTCCAAATTCAGGCATTCAGTGTGTGTCCTCCAACACAATGTGGCATTGTTCGAGTCCGGCTTGCATCATTTCCAGATTCAGTTCCTCTTCATCTGTATACTGTTTCTATTTATATGAACATATCACAATTTGCTCTATCCATTTAAATTAAAAATACCAATTTCAGATCATTTTTTATGTACACATGGATCTGGCTGAGAGCTCAGCTTCTGTTTATTCTCCAGCATTAGACAGCATGAAAACTGCTGGCTGCTGTTGCTCCATATTAAGTCAGTGTGTGCAAATACCCACAATCCCCCAGTGCAGTGATGAACCATGAGCTAAAATAGCTTGGAAGCCCTTGTGAAATCATTATTCAATGAGATGCAAGGGAAGTATTAAACTATGTTAAATAAACCATGAGGTGGTGGATTTAAAAAAAACCCTAGACTGTTTTTCTCTGTCACAAATGATTTGTTTTTTGAAGTTATTCAAGTCCTAGGATAACATGGAGGTTAAAATCTTAATCTGCTCATTCATGCATCCTTCTTTTCTACAGAGATCTGTTCATCATCTGTCCAGCTGTTGACATGGCTGAATTCTGGGCAGCCAACACTCAGTCCAGCGTTTACCTGTACCACCTGCCTGAGGACACCGCTCACAACAGGTGCTCAGATACATTATACATAGACCACAAACACAACAATTCTAAACAATGATAACTTCAATGAACTTTGAAGATCCTTCTAAAATCTGGTGTGCACTAAATACATTTTAATTAATCACATTTGCATTTCACTGGCAAATCTTCCCTGTTTTATTATAAGCATCGTAGGTTATTTAAAAATCAGTTTATGTTAATTATTTACACCAGCATTGCGTGTTTCACAAGTTTTGGCTGATGGCTGTTTTCCAGGTGACTTTGTGGTTTTTACATAGTGAGCGAATGTTTGACGAATGGTTGTTCCGTTAAGAAGGTTTCTAAACAGCACCAGCAGCCTCATTTCTGACTGATTACATCATCAGCACAGACACATTTGAAAGGCGTCTGGCAGGGACAAGTTGAGCTACAGCTTGTTCTGACCTTTTGTGATGTTATTTGGTAGTTCTGCAGACAGTGATGAAGTGTCTTTTGTCATGTTGATGAATAGAGCAGTGAAGCATCACAGTTTTCTAATCTGCTTGTCTTTAGCAGTTCATGAAACTTTTGTTGTGCTCTCCCTGTTCTCCATGCTCTCACTTCCTCCTTCTGTCCATCTGTCTCCTCACAGTGTTGATCTGTCAGGCCCTATGGATGTGCAGTATTTATTCGGCATTCCTCTAACCCCAGAAAAGCACGACCTCTTCAGCTCCAAAGAGAGAACACTGACCCTGCGGGTCATGAACTACATGGCCAACTTTATAAAGACTGGGTATTTATCATAAACTGTTTGTGTGTTGGCACGCTGTGGTATTTTTCTGTGGTATTTTTGTTTTGTACAATCACTCTGTTCTCTGTTTTGCTCTCCTCTTTTCTCTTCTCCTTCTCATTTTGTCATCTACCTCATTCTCTCTTTTCCTCACAGAAACCCCAATCTGCCTCATGCTGTGTCTAGGACATCTTTTAGTGAATTTTTATCCCCGTGGCCTCAGTTCGTGCCTCACCCTGGTGGGCGGGGCTATAAAGAGATGTCCTTTACCCTCAGCAACCAGAAAAGCCTTCAGAGTCCTCAGTGTTCCTTTTGGTCCCAATATGTGCCTGCTCTGATCACCTCTACTGGTTAGTAGTACTCTAAATAGTTTTTGCAGTATGTGTGCACTTGTCTCAGTTGTTGTTACCTGGTAACGCTTGTATATTTGCAAATAAGATTCTTTTGTTTATTGTACTTTATAGCCAAACTCAACTGTGGGACATCAGTAGGAGATACTGGAGATGTTCAAACTCCAACCCAGGAGCCAGAGAAGCTTCCAGACTCCAGCTTCTCTTTGACTCCAAGCAAACCCAAAACTGAGAAAGATGCCTACAGTTAGAATATTAAGACTTCACCGATCCTCTTATGATTTGAGTTTCCAATTCAATTTCAGCACTCATGTAATTTGGGAAGTTCTGTTGATGTAAACCTTTTGTGATTATAAATCAATGACCATTCATTGTAGGACATAAACAATAAACTGCATTGAAAACAATTCTTTAATGTGTTTTTTTCATGACAATAACTTGTCTTGTGGATTATCTTGACAGTTTTTGCAATGAATTAATCAAATCATCACATAAATAATGATTTATGATAAAAATGTATATAAAGTCGTGTGAAATCAAGACTAAAGAAAGTGTAGATTTTGACCATTTAGCTGTTTACACGTTTCCAGATGTTTCTGCAGGACTGTGAGCAGCTGACTGAGGGCTATTCTGAGCACTAATTATCACTTTATTCTTGGAGATTATAAGAGGTCTTTCCTCTTTGTCTAGACTTTTTCTTCCACTGTTCAGCAGCTGGACACTTTCTTAAAATGTGTAATTGTAATGTTTTGAGAGTCACTTTCATATGCACTATAAGACAAAGTTGCATAAAACTGACGTATGGACTTAAATACCAATGGATTTGCATTATAAGTTCTTTTAGTCTGTGGTGAAGACAAGAATTTTATTTACTGATGTTTAGTGCATCACTGGCAAGCCGCCCTGCTGTAGCTTAGCTTTGTAAACGGTGGAAACAGCAAACCAGCACATACTTTAAGATTTTTGGCACCTTTTTTTTTACAAAACTTGCAAAGTACTAAAATATTTCAACTATACACTAATTTGTTCTTTTGCATTATCTGGGGGGAATTTAAATAGTAAGGGCTTGGATTTTGTTATATGTGTGCCAAAGTTATAGTAATGATGCAGTTTCCCCAAAATGTTCACCTCTTAAATGCATAAAAGTGTGAACAACAGCACCTTATGCATTGGGTTGTTTGCTTCTAGATCTGTTTGTTTACTATGAAAATAATTTCAGAATTAATGGCTTGTGACATTCAACATGACATTCAACATGTAAGGATTTCATCCTATTATTCTCACTGTTAAACATTTAATATGCTAACATAACAAAACGTTCATTAAACGTTTAAAATAAGGTCTGGTGAAGCAGGACTTATAAAATAAATGTCTATATCTCTGTATCTTTATTTTTTTGGAGAGTGAACCGGAATGAACTGACGCGCGTCTGACACACTGACGTAAAGCGAGACAGAAGTAACACTGACACGTGCGCGTGTGCGCGCGCCAGTGAGCGCTCTGTGGATGCCACGAGAGACAAAGAAACAAAGTGTGCTGCGGATTTTAACTTTAACAAACTAAATTTCTTGTTTCAATGTATTTCATTCAGGAATGTAGTAATGTGGAGACTTCTGTCGTGGATTTTTCTCACAGCCACTTTACATCAGGTGAGCGGTCTTTATTCTTATGTATTCTGTTATATATTAACGCAGCATTTACATTTTCGCAATTTTATGGTATTTTTCACAAATACAGAAAGGAAGAGTATTTTGCAAGTGTTGCAAGTTTTGGTTCAATCAATTAAAGTAGTGAAATTGTTTTTATAGCACGATATGCCAAAATGTCGATGGTTATTAAGTTAAATATCTGTGCCAAATTCATTACACCTCTGAAATGTGTTAGAATTAAACAATTTTCAAGATTTGGTAAATGTTGAAATTTGTCAAGATGTCAGAAACTCAAATAAGTTGACTGTGCATGCATGTCCCAGATAGGAGACAAAAGTTTAACTTTTTGGTAAGATTTATTAACATTTGTAGTTAATGCATTAACAAGGACTAACAATATGCAACATGTTTTACAGTATTTGTTTATCTATGTTAACGTGGTTCACTGTGCATTAACTTAACTTTTGCAATTAATATTAAGATTAATAAATGTTGTAGAAGTATTGTTCCTTAATAGTTTGTGTTAACTAATGTTTTTAACTAATGTCAGCAAATGGAACATTATTATGAAGAATTACCAACTTGTTACCAAATCGAAAATTCTGCGTGTTAGCATCATTGTAACAATGAATACAATTAATGAAATTAGTATAATGGATGTTTTAGAAAATACATTTTTAATCTTTTCTTTCCACAATGTTGACAGCATAGGCAGTGTTTGCTTTATTACAACCAAAATGATGCGTGACAAGAATTTGTATTCCACTCCAACTGTATTTATGTGCAAATCATCTCATTTATTGTACTAGAATAAACTATCCGGTGTAAGTCCAATGTTAAACGAAAGCTCTATTGCAATGAGTGCATGTTTGGATGTAAAGAAAACGAGGTTCTGAGGACCTTACAGCCCTAATTTAAATGTAGATTCAAATCATACTCTCTGCTGCCCCATAGTGGCTAAGTTGGTATTACAGCATGTCTGTTTACGTTTGTTCTCTTTTCTTCTCTGCAGGCCAGTTCCCAAAATTCCACCGACTCTCCACTATTAACCACAGATTTGGACCCTTATAATCGAACTAGATACTGTAAATGGCCCTGTAAGTGCCCCAAGAGTGCCCCTGTGTGCCCAACCGGGGTCAGCCTGCTGACAGACGGGTGTGACTGTTGCAGGACCTGTGCCAAGCAGGTGGGCGAGACCTGTAATGAGAGGGACACATGTGACTATCATAAAGGTCTTTACTGTGACTACAGCGCTGACAAGCCGAGGTACGAAAAGGGAGCGTGTGCATGTAAGTGACTCTACATATTCTTTAACTCTCTTGTGTAATATGTCCATCATGCTACATGCATTAGCTGGAACTTACATTAAAAGACGTATTAACATATTAACTGCAGTGTAATCTGGCAGATTTTACATTTCTTATTTAGTATGTAAAGTAATATGTCATTATTTATGATGATATATTCAAATATAATGTAATTCATCATTATATATTATATATCATATAATCATGAGTATATTCATCATTATATCTAATATTTTGAAAAAATCTGGTATTTGAAATCAAATTTAAACTTTTATTAACTATTTCATAGTTAATAAAACTTTAAATGAACTATGAAAATTATGAAGCTTATGAACTTTCAGAACTCTGTTCGGACAACCCTGTTCTAGAAAATGGTCAGTTTATAAAGCATCATATAGTCTCAGCTAAGCTTGATTGTGTAACAAACCATCCATTGTTACATATAACATGTTCTGTTTCAGATGTTAGAGGAACAGGCTGTGAGCATAATGGTGTGATCTACCGCAATGGCCAGAGCTTCCAACCCAACTGTAAATACCGCTGTCTGTGTGTGAATGGGGCCATTGGTTGTGTGCCCCTCTGCACTGAGTCCCAGCCGCCCCGGGTGTGGTGTCAGTCACCCAAGAGAGTGAAGATTCCAGGCCAGTGTTGTGAGAAATGGATCTGTGAGGAGACCCGTAAACCGCGCAAGACCAACCCCAGACACGCCCCTGAAGAGGGTGAGCAGAGTGTTAGTTAGTTAGTTAGTTAGTTAGAGTTAGTTAGTTAGAGTGTTTACATGTATTGCTGCTGTCACTCTGTTGTTTGTGTTTATGAATGGATGAATGACAGCCTCGCTGTTGTCTGTTTCAGTGTCCCTCTCCACTAATGATATCTGGCATAAAAACTGCATTACCCAGACAACCCCATGGAGCCCCTGCTCAAAGACCTGTGGGCGGGGCATATCACTGCGTGTCACTAATGACAATCCCGAGTGTGTGATGGAGAAAGAGACACGGCTGTGCAATCTGCGACCCTGTGAGGTGGACATCACCAAGCATTTTAGAGTAAGAATGCTACATTCATTTCAAACCCATCCTGTATTCACTAATGTTCACTGTTTGCATTAAAGCTGTGATCTGTAACTTTTGGCTTAAACATGATCAAAAATCAATTACTGAACAAGTGTGTGACAGATCAGTGTTCAACACGACCTCCTTTTCTTACTCCAATTCGCAATGGCAAGTTTATACATTGTAAGTCGCTATGGATGAAAGCGTTTGCTAAATGCCTAAATGTAAATGTAAGTTTATAATAATGATTTATAATTTGAGCTGTCGGGTCAGATTTCACTGGAAACGTCCATCTGTAAACACTATGAAGATGATTTAGCTACAATATAGCATCTTTAGTGCAGCTTCTGTAGCTTGTTCTTACAGTAGTTGTTTAAAATATAAACTGCAAGTACCCTGAAATTTTAAGTTTTGGCAGTAGAGAGGCAAAAGTTACAGATTGCAGCTTTAACTCATGCACTAGTTTACTTTGCTTGATCATTTACTCTTCTGTTGAGCGACTCATTGATTCGTTGATAATTAATTGTCATGACTGTGGCTCAGCCGGGAAAAAAATGCCTGAACATCTACCGTGAGCCAGAATTCCAGAACTTCACCATCTCAGGCTGCGTCAGTAGGAAGCCGTACTGGCCCAAGTACTGTGGAGTTTGTACTGACGAGCGCTGCTGTATTCCATACAAGTCTAAGACCATCGAGGTGGAATTTGAGTGTCCCAATGGATCAGTGCTCACCTGGAAATACATGTGGATCAATGCCTGCTTCTGCAACCTCTCCTGCAGGAATCCAAATGACATCTTTGCCGATCTGGAGCAATACTATGAGTTTAATGAGATTATTAACTAATTCATTAACAAAGAGTCAGTCTTTAGCACAGGGATTTTCTTTGTATGCAGTGTCCTTGTACTCAAAGTTGTAGTCCATATTTGACGTGCTGTTCTGCTGTGATGGTGCTATCCATGGAGAAGATTCATTGTTGAGGTACATTATGGTACCTCAATGGAGAAGATGGAGAAGATTTCCTGAGAGACAAATCATGAATTTAAGAAAGAAATTATATAAAGAAAGAAAGTATATGCAATGACTGAAAACAAAGAATGGCATAATATATGTTACAATATTTTCTGATAACGATAAAAGGAATTTTCTTTATAGGAAACACAGATTTTTGAAAGTATGTTCATTTAAATCATTTAATGCTGCAATCCATATAACTTACTGTTGATAATCGTGGCAAGATAAGAGTTTTGAACACTGATCTGTTATATACTTGCTCAATAAAAGTTTGTGATTATATTTTGCAAAAACAAGTTATGTATTGCAGCTTTAAACAGATTGTGTTTATGTCATGATTATACCAAAATATATACAAGAGAAAAGACAATGATCTCTGTTATTCAGAGATTGTTCTTGCTTAAGAAGAAGCATGAGTTGCATATTTAGTTCTGGGAATATTCCAAGAAATAAGTTTATCTTTGTTCTTTTGCTTGTATTTATTACTGTTATGACTTCAGCTTGATTAACATGAATACTGTAAGTTGCAATTTTATGGTAGCTGCAATTTCATGACACCTGTGTACAGGAATAATGTTCCTTTTTGCATTTGTGAAATATTAGGTAACTTTTTATATTACATATGTTTAATATAATTTGCTTGTTTAAACATCATTGTATGTATTGAAATCATATTGTATTATAGTATGATGAAGGGTTTTACAGTACTACACTTGTGGGAGATGTTTCACTGTTGAGGTAAGAAACATAAGAAATGTATAAAAAAATACATACTCAGCGTTAACATACTCAGCAATGAGACAAGCCACTAAATGTTCTTTTTAATACAGTTTTAAGATACATTCAGAGATTTTACAGTAGTTTTGCTTACCAATATAAAGTAGGACAAACATTAACCAGACCAGATATTACGTCAAATGTTTAGACTAGATTTTTAACACTACAAAATTCCAATTACAATACAATTAATATAATACAATACGATAATACAATTACACACATAGAAATTACATGCAGGTATTTGTAAAATATATAAAAAAGTTCATAGTTACCTTATCAGAAAACCATCCGATACAAGCACATTATCTCTTCATATACATTTATACAACCAAGCTGTACATATCACATGGAACCTTCCCAACACAGAAATGTCCATATATTTTAGTATTATTTAATAATTACAAATTATTGCACACTGTAAGAAGTTAAAAGTTTAAAACACCGGACCAGATATTTTAAACTAGCTTAATGCAGTTTCTAGTCAGCTAACTGGGAACGTTCTCAGAAAGTTTGCTAATGTTTTGTTTAAGTTCCATCAAAGGTCTCAAAAACGTTCTTGCAGTAACATAGAACTTTTCTAACGTTATATATATCAAAAACGTTATTCTTAAATAGTTAGTGGAACGTTTTAGAAATGTTCTTATAACAAAGCACGTTAATGCACCAATAACAGTAATCCATCTAAAACCGGACGTTTTGAACGTTCCTTGAACTTTCCAAGCAACATTTTAAACTTAAAAATTTTGTTACTTAAAGGTAACGTTAGGGAAACTAATATTGATAGCTGGGTATTTGCTGAGGTCAGCTCTGATATTTGCATTAGAAGTGTTATTTAATGTGGCTTTCAGCGGGTCTCAACAGAGAATATTGGGACTGTGGGGTTGTGCTCTATGATGTTGGAGGTGCTTTCCATTGAGACGTCTGTGTGGGAGCGTCCACGCCGCTCCTCCGATGCGTTTGTGCCGCAGCGGGTGCGACTGCGATCCAGGGAAGAGCTACTACCTGTACGAGAACGAGCCAGACGAGTCATGCTGGCAGACGGCACTGAGAAAAAGAGCGAAAACGAGAAAATAAGTACATAACTGTCCAAATGAGGCAGAATAACAAAATAATCATCTTGCTTTGCTGAACCCCCTAGTGGCTGCTTATTAGCACTATCCCACCTAACAGAGAACGTTCTCTCAACGTTCTCAAAACGTTCTTGCAGTTATATTAGCAGTTTTGAATATTTAAAGGTTTTATCATTATATCATATATAATATTTCAATATATCGTGTATATAACATTTTAAACCTTTTTGTTACTTAATGGAAACGTTCTTGCAATCTAAAATTGTTTAAGATTAGGTTGAGAACAGGGATAGACCTGTTTTTTAAATACATAACTTGTCATGTGATTTGTATTTATGATGATTATTAATTATTCTTATTTGAAAAGCAGTGTAAATGGTGTGTTATAATAATATGCACGTACTGTAGCCCATGCCCTGGATAAAATACTTGAAAGCTTCTATTAGTTTGCCAGGCTGTGAGAAAACACAAACATGTTATGTAAATACTCTCATTTTTCACAGTCATATCAATTTAAAGTACAGCGTGATCTAAACTTGCAAGACTGACAATATAGATTTGGATGTGTAGTAACATACAATGAGAAAATAGTCCTATATATACCTGAGCCACTTGTGGAAGACCTCCGCAGTCAGCCATCTGGAAATAAGATGAAAACATATTGCAGTTTTCATGTTGGAAATGACATGCATTTCATGCATTAACATTATACTGTATGTTATAGTTTCTCCTTTTTGATAATAGTTGCTAATAGAATGTAAATCACTTACCTTGAGCAGTGTGGTGGTTGTTGGGTCCATCCTGGAGTTGGTGTCAACCTGTGAGGTAAAATATTCTCCATTACAACCTTATTGGTGTTTTGCACATTAGTTTAAATCATATATATAGTCAGTGATGGATGAAAATCTTTCATTTTTCCGGTTAACCAGTTTCATATACCGTTGTAGAATGCTTATGTGGGAATCTCTCACACATTTAAGATTAAGATGATATGAAAAATAATTTCACAGAACACTCACCACAGCATCCACAGCAGGTGAATTATCACCCACTATCAGCAAGGCTGTACACCTGTTGTAAAGACAAACTGTTTAAGGCACTTTGAAAATATTCATTGAGAAGCAGATTTGAGGATTGAGAAATTAATCTTACTTGAGGTTTCGTACGTTAGCGTTTCCTCCTTGCACGGGTCTCTCAATGTCCAGATCGCGTCGGCTGAGACAAAATATCAAATCAATAAAAATGGAGCAGGTAAAAAGAGACAATGCTAACATTACAATATACAGATGACCTATAAAATTCATCGCATGTTGAAACACAGATTGCATGAGCGGTACCTTTTGTAGGACTTTACAAACTGCTGCAGGTTGGACTGGTTTATGTTGTTTGTAATGAGGTGACGGAAGGTTGCAATCTGGTCAGGATTGTTTTGAATCTCCTCCTATAGTTTAAGTGGATGTTAACATTAACCAATCAAAACCTTCATAGTAAATTTACATGGTGATAAATGTGAGTATATGTGTGGGATTACAGTTTCTTACCTTTCCAAACAGGTGTGAAATGACTGTATCAGGTAGAGCGTGAGTCCAACTTGTAATCTGTTGAGAATGTTTCTCTTTAGTGTGGATTTGTGCACATAGTATGACTTTAAACAAATATGAGCTCCTTAAAATTTGTAATCCTGATCAGAATGCAAATCAAACAGAGTAAAATCAATGTTTCTGTACCTTTTGTGCTGCCCAGTCTATAAAGCCCTCAGCCTGAGCGCTCATATTAATCAGAACAAGACCTTCAGCCAACTCTGGATGTTTTAGCTTTAGCAGACACATGCAAATAAACAATAATAAACAATTAATGAGGCTCTAGAAACTGCTCAGACAGCTAGACAGTATGCTAATAAATAATACCACAATGATAATACATATTAATAATAAACATTTTCTTTTTAAGAAACAAATATGTAAATATAAATAACTGTATTTAAAACTTTGTATGCAGGTAAATAGATTTAAATTATTGCATATTTGATACTGGAATGTGATTTGTATTAGGGAAAATGTTTTGCATATTAGGGAAAAAATAGGGAAATTATTGGATATTTGATACTGGAATGTGATTTGTATTAGGGAAAATGTTTTGCATATTAGGGAAAAAAATAGGGAAATTATTGGATATTTGATACTGGAATGTGATTTGTAATAGGGAAAATATTACTGCAAGATTACGTTGCCAGTATTAAAATTGCTTTGCAGCAGGAGTTGAAGGGTTTTAATCCCTGGGTAAAATAGGGGCAATTCAAAATGCCACAAAGAGAGGAGGCAAATAAAACTTACTGCAAATCGGGTAAGAACGTTGGCTCCAGCACCGACCCCCATTCCAATCACACTTCTCAGACTAAAAGAAAAAGGGCAAACATTCAGTTAGCTTTGGATTAAAACAACTTGATTCAAGAGCAAAATGACTCTGTCTGGTAAAGGATTTTGACCAGTCCAAGCTTCAAACATGAGTTATGAGACATGCACTTACCCAAAATGCTTGAGAACCATAGGCAGGGTCTCTGACAGCTGATCCATTGAGGGGTAGGTAAACCTACAATAATAGATAATGGTTTAGAATGTCACAGAGGATTTGAAAATATTAGATTATGAGGCATTTATCAGTAGCACATAAACCATTTTTAATTGTTAGCCTCCAAAATGTGGTGTATTGGAGCACACTTTGTGACACTATTGAGATCTCTTTAAAAACTCCAGCAGAGACGTGTGAGATTACTGGGGGCTTTTTTCTCAGTAGAAAAATCTGATAAACAGGAAGCGTAAACAAAAGTCTCTATTTGTGCTCCATTTAATCTCATCGCTATCATAGCACAATTAAGGACACTATAATTCTTCTTAACTGTGGGATGGAGGTCAAACATTATGGCTGTCCAATCAAAACAGCGTGACAGGTCAGGATTGGCTAATGGCGGTTCAGGCATTAGTGAGGTCATAATCAGTCTGAATGCTGCTTTGAAAGGTTGGATTATGGCGGTGGATGTCAGTTGTGTTGCTGTAGCAGATGGCAGATCATAAACATGTGACTCTGCTCCCCTCGAGCCCAACGACTGGCATGCTGACCCACATTCTGTCAGTCTGGTGCCCGTGTGGTGATTAAAGCTGTGGTCAATATTTCCTAGAGCAAATCCACTTAGATTTTAAATGGATTTCCTATCAGGCTGGGGAAATTCAATGAGGGCTACTTTTGTTTACTTTGTAGACATAGATTAATATGAGTACAAACATAAAACATTCATTTGGCAGACACTTTTATCCAAAGCAACTTACGGTGAATTAAATGTATACATTTTTATCCGTACTTGTGTTCCCTCGGATCAAACCCACAAACTTATGCTCTACCAGTTGAGCTTCATAAACACCAGTAACAATTATGTTAATTTAAGTTTCATTTTTGTTTGTTTTTAATACTTGAACTTTGTGAACTCACTGCTAAGCTCTTTATTCAGTTTAAGGCAATAGTTCATCTCACCTTTGCACTCACAGATCGGCTAATCTGGTAACACAACCTGTACTTACTCTGTGGAGAACGTGCCGGCACCCTCGTGCTGTCCCGGGGCATCAACATGACACACAGCAAAGTGTTGCATGATCTCGTGCATGTCTTTGTGATTAAAGAGTGACTCAAAACAGGTTTTATCTACAGAACAAAGAACACAACTATGTTACTAAGAAACTTGCTAACAGACACTGGTTAGAGATAGCAGAAAGTCTCATAGACATTGAATTGTGCTGCACGAGACAATAAAAAGGTTTGGAGGATATTCTTACGGTTCAGGCCGATGTCATGGAAGGTGAGGATGGTGGGACGGTTGCCTTTTGCTACTCCCATCATTGTGCAATGCACCTTACCATAGGGAGTCTCAACAGCATCCTCCTAAAAGAGCAAAAAAAATGTTTTGGTAAGACTTCAGGGGTTTAAAGATCTAAATATAACACTGAAATATTTATTTGCCTTCTTTATTTTATTCTATTTCAGATGTGGTGTAACATCAGCATCTATAACGATAAAACATGAGCAGTTTGAAAATTGTTTTAGGTTATTTGTGTAGTGCTTTTCAGAATATGGATGGATTTTCAGAACACATATGGTTCACAAGAAGTTGTTTTAAATGTCTATGCAAAAAAGAAAACATGCAAACACCTTAGCCATAGTCAAACTGCTTGAACGTAAACAACATACATTCCATTAGTACAGATCACAAACAACTACAATCACACCTGTGTCATGCAGCACTATAATATATCTGTTCATGCTACATCATAACACCCTTAATAGGACCAACTGAACCTCTAATGCAAACACATAATAAACCAATCAATGAAAAAAAGCAGCAAAACATCAATAAAAGTATAGCAGAACTCACAGAGATCTCAAGATCAAAGACGTTGCACTCAGAGTCCTCCAGCACCATGGTTACGATTGTCGTGGAAGGCAGGTGTAAGAATGTGGGTATTTAAAGAGAGCAGATCCTGTTTTGTCACGGCTTCAGGCTCCTAGTAGCACAGAGTGCATTGAGCTCTGGGTTTTATATCCCGTTGTTTACAGTGTGTTGTAAACATACCACACCCAGCTTTCCATGCTGGCCAGAAGGAGCCTAATTCCTAAAGGATGGAGAGCTCTTTAAATTGGATCGGTAAGTTAAGCTGGACACTGGCATCATTGAACCGGTTCCAGTTTTTCTGTTTTCCATGTGTCAATATTTTATGAATGAAACACAGGTTTTTGGCCCCTTTGTGTGAATTATAAATTGTTTCACTGAATAATAAGTTACTGTAACCCCAAACACTGTATAAGACCTGCGGCTGTTTGTAATATTTACATGTATTCATTTGGCAGACGCTTTTATCCAAAGCGGCTTACAGTGAATTCAAGGTATACATTTTTATCAGTTCTTGTGTTCCCTGGGCTCGAACCCACAACATTTGCACTGCTAACGCAATGCTCTACCAGTTGAGCTACAGGAATACACAGATATTGATATCCAGATATTAATATCCAGGTATTAATTTTAAACTCTCCTTAATAAATAATGGTTTAGGTCTTGGGTCTAATGATGATGGTCTTAGGTCTAATGATGTACAGTCAAATCATACAACAATAATCAGTAAAATATTACTGCTCACAGAAGCAATTGTCTGTAGTCATGCTCTCGTGGACATGAGTTCAGTGGGGACTTAACCTCATGGTAAATGACCCTAAGTATTCTGTTCACAGAATCACAGCACTAAGCCTATTTCACATGAGGATGATGAGAACTACATGCTACGTGTTTGTGCAGGCGGGAAGCAGTTCAAGGCAGATGGCATTTGTGTGGTCCAGACGTCATCTGAGCTGTGAGGTCCCACTAGTCTGTCTGCTGAGCGCACAACAGTGGCCTGGACAACAGAGTGCTAAAATCTTCTTGAAAGATCATGGCAGAACAAGCTGTTTACTCCCTCATCAGTGTGTCACTGTAGCAGAGCTCTGATGGCCACTGAATAAACTATTCAGATGCTGCTCTAGAGCAAAGATTTTAAACACATAAGGAGAAATTAAATTAACATTTTGCTTAACTTCCATGCTTTCTTTATATACAGTATAAGACATGTTGTGGTTAAGGACATATACCTGGTCAAATTATAATGAAATAAACTTTGATCAATAAAATTAACAGTCATTTAGAATATCTGCTTGATGATGTTAGAACATTTAGTTAATCCATTATAACACAATTAAACAAATCACAAAGTTTGAATAAATTAAATACAAAAGTGACAGAGATTCATGCATGACCCGCATAGATTTTTGTTTTCTACATAAAACAATTGGGTTTATATAGAAAATGTTGCTGTACTGCTACTGTTGTTATATTTTAATATTAATATTTTAACAGTTGCACTTATAATGTCTATAGACATTGACGTGGACTATCCATCTGTTGCACATATGTTAGCCAGATCTTTTATTACGTAATGACCTGCATACATTTGAAACCAGACAGTGGAATTAACCTATAAAGGTGATGAAAAAAGTTGGATGACCTCATTACATTAAAAAAAAAGATAATTACAGAATATACAAAATTAATTGTGAAATGAATTCATTAAACGATAATAACCAGCAACACCTTAGTGCATTTTACTAGTGTTTTGGAAAATAATATTATTGTATAAGAGATTAGATTACTTGGTTATAGTAATTTATACTAAACTTATTTCTACATAATCTGACCTACTGACAGGTTTTCATTAATGCACGCTAGATGGTGCAGTATCAGCAGTGTTTGATTATATGTATTTTAAGTTTGGCATTACATTAGGTCGTGATTTAAATTTGCTTAACTTAAAAACACAATTCCTACGTTTTGCTAACTGATTTTGCTAACCACTGTAATTACTGACAAATCTGACACAAGCATTTTATTAACCACGTATCTCTGCATAAATGGTAAGTGTCACAATACCTCATGAAAGTTTTGTTTGTAAATTTTTGTAATGTGTGCATTAGTATAAAACATTTCTTCTTGGTTGCTCTGGGTGACGCTGCGTCTCCATGGTTGCAGTCGGGAATCACCGCATACACGGGAACGCTTGCGCGCCACACACAGCGATACACGTTGAATCACATGGAGCGACTCTGATGAATTTGTGACTGTGAGTATGAAAAGCTGTATGAAAATGATCATAAAGTCATTTATTCTATTGTATTAACTCTCACGCGTTTTATCTAGCTTTGTTATATCAGTTATGCACGAGTTGTAACCCACGACTCTTATATTTGAAGGCGGGGAATTTAAGCTGGGCGATTTTGTGTGTATTTCTATTACTGTTATAGTCAGAAACTTGTTAAATATATCTCGCATGTTATTCATGCCAGTTGACGGCTGATATATTTTGTAATGATTGTGGTTTTCACCTAATTTTTAAAATGAATGTGGGAAGGAAATTGGTCGTGCAATACCGGCGTTTTCAGAACAAAAGGATCTGCTAACCGGCTAGCGCTCTGCTAACACTGTGTGTGCTGGCATTTACCTCACAAAATACCCGTTATCTTATTACCCTGTATTTATATTTGAATAATCACATACTATATGAACAATAAGTGTAGCTTTATTGTTTCGCGTGCAGTGGATCTCGCTGTGTGGGAAATGAAACCGCTGTATGCACATCGGCACCCATCGCGTAACGATGTAAAATGTAATGAAGTTAAAAATACATGTTTAACTTTGATGCATATGAGTGTTAGTTGTCTCATTTGATTTCAGTCATGCATAGTTATGCAAAGTTAACAGGTTGGAAACAAGCTGGGTTCGGTGCGTGTGGTCCCTTTGTCTCTCCATCTCTGAGCCCTTAAAGTCTTAGTGCATTTGCTATTGGTTGTTGTTTGCACATAAGTTGTCATATTTGTGCTGCCTGAACTGCCTGATGGTTTAGTTCTGTTTAAACTGCTTATAAGACATATTCCCAAATTAAAGAGCTCTCACAAGGTTCATGTTTCAGTGTTTTTAATCACCGCTTTATGACTGTGTTCAGATGAATACAAGCGGATATAAAGCTGTCTTTGTTGAGATATGATCTGTGTCAACCATTAGCTCATGTATTCAAGTTTTGTTATGTGCTTTGTGTGTTGCTGGCTTTGGCAGACAAGCATTTGGGATTTTTTTTATCGGAAGACAACGTGATTTATAGCGCATTTATATTGCATCGCACTGTTGCTGTGACGTCTTATAAAACTAAGTAATAGTTAAATGCTTAAGTTAAACTATGTTCTGTATGGAAAAAGAGAATTTGCTTTATTTTCCCCTTGTTGTGTCATAATGGAATGTACATAAAAATAGCGCTGTTCATTTATCCATTCAACAGATGGTTTTATCCACAGCATATGAGATTTTGTTTTATGTGTGACTTATGCACAAGGACTTGTAGATCCAAACATCTTCATTCCGCAAGAGAAAACTGATAACCTTGATAAAGCTGTTTCTGTCACTTCCACAAAACTGCCATAAGCAGGAAAGATGAGCACATACTTCTGGTATGTAGATGCAGGTGTTTTAAGAATGATGTTGTCTCTGTTAACTTGTGACAGACATTTTCAGTAATCTCTTTAGAAACATTAGTCTCGTGTAACATTACGGTATGAAAACAAGCCTTTTAACTTGTATCACATGGAAAGTACCAACTGTATAATGTTGATTTATTACCTTTTCCCATGACTGTTCATCTAAGCAAACAAACCTTGCTTTGTATTTGCAAGTGCGGCCCCAACACAACAACTGTTGCAGTGGAAATGCCCTATAGGTGCAGGCCAGGAGGTTAAGCCCACCTCTAATCAGTAAGGCAGGAAGGGTTTTGGCAGGGATGGGTTTCCTCCTACCTGCCGTGCACTCCACGCCACAGGTCAGCCACCCACCCTGACGCCCCCCATCCACTGTTTGAAATTGAATGTTGGAAGAGTTTTCTTTGGCTGGTTATACTGAAGTGTAATAAATGACGTAAGCTGTCAGCATGGGGCAGTGGGTGGCTTCCTCCATAGTGAGCGAGTTTCTCCCCTTTTATTAGGAAAAAGTGAGTAAAGCCGGAAGCCCTGTAAAAATGGAGAGAATAAAGGGGTGGGCCTGTGAATGTTTTGTATGTGTTTATATATCGTGGAAGAACTTTTATCATTGTGTAAACACAAAGAAATTGCAAAATTAAACTGATCTGTAAAAGTTCTCGGCTGCTGTAGGGAACCTTTGCACTCGTTTTTTTATTCTCAAGACGATAATAGTCAACATTAATATCTATGTGCAACACTTTTTTGTATTTTAAGCCATGTGTATTGCTGTATTTAACCACAGATGCATTCGTATGTGTTATTGTAAGAAAGTTAGTTCTGTTATTCGACCAGAATCACAGTGAGTCAGAGTAAACGACTTTTCATTGGGGAAAAGTCAGTTCCCAAGTGTACAGTATGTGACATTTACCCAATGTGCATTGATCTAAAGCCTGCTGCTGGGAATTCCTCTCTGAGAACACACTCGTGTGGGGCCAGAGTCTCAGAAACCTGTTACATCCGCATAAAAGTGGAAGTTTGATAGCAGAAATAAGCCACAGTGCCCTAGGCAGGGCCGATCCGCTGAAGTTTTGCCTGTCAATCAGAGTGGCCTCATCTGACTTTACCAATGCCTCAGTTCCTGGCTGTCCGCCAGTCATATAGAGAGGCAAAAAAGGGGAAGAAAGTAGCAGAGTTTCAGAAAGTACAGTTGCCAAATAAAGGTTTATGCTGTAATTCCCAGAGGAGCAGTTTTTACCGTTCCCTTGAACTGGCATTTAAGGTCATTCATTGGATGCAAAAAGAGTCATACTTGGTGGCATAGACTGACCCACTCACACACTAGGCACTAAGCATATTATTGTAACAATATTAAACAAGTTAAATAAATTTTACTATAATTTTGCAAATAATTTTACTGTAGTTTGAATTGCACGTCCATTTTCACTCATGGTCTCCTACTGAGAGCTTGCCACCGTTTAATAGTGTGTATGTCTTTATTTCATTTGTAAAAATGTTTTCAAGTTTTAAAAAAGAAATTTGAGGAGGAGGTCAGACTGGCAACTTTATAGCAAACTAAGATTGTAATGTGGCTGCTACTGTTCATAGCTGCGAAGGTAGTCAGAGCAAATGAGAGCTCTGGACATTTAGTTTGTCTTTGATAAGTTGTCTCTGGTTGTCTTTAGGGTATGTGTTATGTTTTTGTATTTAGATTGGCATTGTGTTTTGCTGCCTGTGAGTGTGCGATCATGATGTGCTTCATTTTTGCATTTGTTTATAAGTTACGTTTTTCATCCAAAATCAGTATCTGCATCCTACATTTTAGGTAACAATATTTAAGAGGTAGCCATTGTTTGGTTAGATTTGGTAGTCTAAATTTAATATTGAACAATTTCAGTTAAATTGTGATTGGGTGTCATTGTTTAATGACACCCAATCACAATTTTAATTTATTTGTAATGTTTTATTCACTGGTGATTTGTATGTGCTGTTTGCTGTCATTATTTACAGTAATAAGCCATGTCAGGCTGTGCACTAGCCAACTAATGTCAGGTCACACTTTTCTTGAAAGGAAATCAGCAAAAAGATGTTTCTAAAGATGTGTGATGTAGGTGTAATTTATAATGCACTGTTGCAGCAAGAATAAAGCAGCAAGTGTTTTTTTGTCAGACACACACACACACACACATACAGAAGAGTTCATTTCCTAAGGCTGAATATTTCCTTAAAAAGATTTCACTATAATTCATCCTGCTGTTCCTCAGGAGGTGAAGAGTCAGGCTGGTAACACACAGAAACAAAAATGAGAGCAGCTCAAACTAAAGAGAGAGAGAGACTACGAGAGAGCGATCGGAGAGCACACTGTGGTTTCCAAGTCCCAGGGGATTCCCTGTGGACAGTGTACAGAGGCACAATGAAGGGAAATGCTTCCTGTGGGGATCCCGTGGAGTTCTGCTCCTGCCGTATCTTTCTATTGTGGGAATTGCGCATCATTTGCATTCATGCAAGAGCAGGGCTTGCTACCCTGTCACAATAACAAACAGTGGTCCGCGGGGCTATTGGAAAGCCCCCAAGCTCCGGAATAAACTGGAGTTAGCATTTCTTTAGGGATTTTGAAATGATGCAACATCATGAGAGATATCCCAGGAGACCGTGAATGCGCTCTGTATTTTAATTTCTCATGCAGTTTTCATGGGGACATGTATGTTAAGCATGTTGGGCAGCTGATTGCAGTAAACGCAAAGTATTTTTTTGCGTCATCCTGCGCTCGCATGCAAACTGTTTAGATGTGAATCAATTTAAAATCTAAACAAATATCTGATTATGCAACAAGAGCCAAAATTGGTTGACCTGGAACCATGGGTAACCCCTGATAATGTCAGTGTTTACACTGGTCCATCCAGAGTGTGTACATGCACGTAGACCTGTCATGTGAGTGAGTGGATGTCTCTTCTCTAAATAGTGTGCAGGATCACACAGTATTAATAAATCGGTATACAAAAACTACCCCTGCATTCACAGAGATTTTGAAGTGTACACCTGATGAACACTTCGCAATCCCATGAGGCCACAGTACTGGCATGGAGGAGAAGGTCAGATTCAAAAGTGTTGAGTGTAGTATGTCTGGAATAGATTCAAAGTACCCACCTGTATTCTGATCAGAATGTACTGCATTAACACTGGAGAGCTAAACACTACATCAAATGTAGTACATACATACAGTATGTGATTTTGGATACTTCTTTCTGTCCTGCTTTCTCTCTTTCACTTTCTCTCCCATCTTATCTATTTTTGATTGAGTGACAGGTATTCTAAACAGTAATCTGATGTCTTATCTCTCAAGAAAACAATTGCTTGGGGTTGGGAATGTTACTGGACAAGTAATTGGTAAATTGACAATTTAATACATTATCCAAACAAATCTCATCCCTCTTGCAATAGTAAAACTATATCTCACAATATGTAACTACAGACAGTTTCTTTCCGATGTGAATGCCTTTAATGGGAATGCTGTAGTGTTAGATGATCCACATAAGGTGACTGAGAATGTTTATAAACACAAAGCTGGTTCCTGGAATTTTAAGTCCTCAGGTTAACTGTGCCACATTATGGTTCTTGACCTTTTGGTGTGTGTGCTTGATCTTCATTCCTTGGCTGCAGAAGTGAGACTCTGAGGCGGCTCTGGTGTCTCTCACGTAGGTTCTGGAGTAATGGGCGATGGTGTGAAATATTTCAGTACAGATGAGTGGCAGCAGACAGATGGGCTGGAGAACGTCTGAAGAAGTACAACATGTTCTTAAGGGCACATCCAACAAGAACATTCCTCCAGTGAGTCTAGGCTTCCCAGAGACATGCAGTGATTGATTGACAGGTGTCCAAGAATTGGATTCAGAGATGTTCAGTTTGATAGAATTTTGGAAAGTTGTGCTTCCTCATCTAATGGTTGCATTGAAAAGTAGATGTGTGGAAGCGTGGAAGATTCTATTTCTCAGAATAATTACAAACAGCCTTTATTGCCAAATCTCTGATAGGTCTGACAAATAAGATCTTTGCTCTGTGGGCGACAGGGTTTACATTTAGAAACTAGACAAAGAAATTCCCAGAAATTCATGCAGTGGCTTCCTTTTCATGGAACTGTGATTCTGCGCTGATGCTGGGTTTGAATAAAGCCTTTTCATTTAGTTACCTGACTGCCATCCCAAAAACAAATCTATCACTGACTCTTGGTTGAACTCATTATGAGGCAGTGTTGTTCACTGACAGTGCAGTATGAGCAGTCCCAGGAAGTTCTTCAGATGGGCAGATTAAAAACCAGCATATGCTGCGGGCTGCAGGAAAGATTCGGCTTCAGGGAGACTCTGTCTTTTTACTTTGCTGTGGTCTGGCAGCTAAAAGAGCGAGTTAAGTTTCAGTAGATATAGCACAGCTTCTGTATCTGTTCCTCTACCCCCACACCATGAACCACACACAAGAAACTGAAGTTAAAATGCATTGCAGCTGAAATATGTGGTTGGGTTATGCCCATGGCTTTTTGCAAACCACCAAAAGCAGCACAGTTGGAAGAACCTCTCAGATGTTTTTGAGCTGTAATTCGCTAGACCTTCTCAAAGCCTCAAAGGGAATGGAAAAAACTGCCTGCTTTTCTTCTAACTAAACACTTTCTGTAGTCCACAATTTTCAGCCCATTCTTAGTAGTAGACGTCCAGGCGTCTACTACTAAGTCAGGTTTTGGTACAGATTTAAAGGTATAGATCTCCCCAAAATGAATATTTTCTCATAATTTAGCTACAAAATCTTAGGCACTGTTCAATGCCATTATAAAACAGGGAAGAGCCAGGATCATTTTTAATATAACTGTGATTGTGTTTGGCTAAAGAAAGTCACACATGGAATGGCATGAGGGTGAGTAAATTATGAGAGGATTGTCTTCAAGACATCAGAGGTCTTGATGTCTGATTTTGAATGGCTGTGAGATATAGTTAAACCCTTGCCTGACCCTGTTTGTGGCTGAGTAGATGCTGAAGACAGCATTCTGAACAGTTCTTTTAAAAGGTCTTGAAGCACCATGAAGCACATATGTTTGGGATAGTGAAAGTTGAGGATGCATGCAGCCTCTTTCTCAGGAGGAATTACCTGTTCCAGAACTTGCCTGGAATGAGCTGATTTATGTTTGGATGGGTCATGTGACTGGAAAGCAGATGATGATCTCAGTGTTCTTACAGGGATTACAATGTTGCTCATGTCTCTCTTGATATGAGGGACATCAGGTCCTGCAGATCAGAAGGAATAAAGATAAAACCCCAGATCTCTTCTGACATCACAGGATTGTTTCTATAGAGACCGTGCACAAATATAAAAATACAAAACGTGTGCAGTCAGCAAGATCATGTTTTCTGATATCTAAGATGTCTTGCTCTGAGTGTCTTATTTTAATTCAACTTATTTCTGCTTGAGAGAGAAATGGACATTGAAGTCCAGCAGGTGTCATTGAAGTTCATTTGGACGCAAGATCTAATTCAACACAGTCTCATGACGCCAGAACTTGGACAGTTGCTTTTGTGACCGAGAAACACTCACTTAGAAAAACAATGATATCCAGTCTTGGTTATTAACAACCTTGAGCACAACTTGAAACACCCCTCACGGTTTTTCAAATTTGAACCATATGAACCTGTTTTATCTGATCAAAGTCACAATAACTGCTTTTGACTCACATTGACTCTAAGAGTTTGATGTTTTATTATATAGTGATCTCGATAAAGATTTTGTCAGCATATGTTTGCCTTCATTCTGATATGCTGTAATTGAGTTTTAAATTGAGCTCTCCCTGTGGTTTTGCTAATGCTGTGTACTGCCATTATTTCTGTTGAAAATGAAAGCATTGAGCCGATATTGAGCCTTAAATGTGGTATACATTTACCCTATTAAGCGCTTCCTTATGCATCTGTTAATGCCGGGTAACAAATTGCACACACATCAAACTAACATAAAGAGCAACATGTGTTACCCTGGATGTGTTGCACATGCATCAGTGAAGATCGCAGTGAACATTTTGCATGCTCAAAGCCTGCCTGAAAAACAATGTCTAATGCAGAAAAACGGTACCACTGTGTCCAACTGGCTCCAACTGGCATGCTTGTTTGTTTTGGTCATGGTGACCTTATCCTAGCGCAACATGATCTTTGCATGATTTTAAAGGCAGTAATTGTCACTCTTTTTTACAACCTGCCGTTTTTAAAATAACTTTGCACACTTTAGTCCTCACTCAGTGTTCCTGTATTTAGATAATCACCATAATCAAATCTTAAAGCTGCAATCTGTAGCTTTATTTGTTTAAAAATAAACAAAAAAACAGTTATTAAGTAAAGACATAACAGATCAGTGTTTAAAACAATCTCATTACCTTTCACTGATTTGCAATAGTACGTTTGTAATAATGATTTATAATTTGAGCTGTCGGGTCCGATTTCCTGGGAAACATCAGTTTGGCTTTAATATACGTATAGAAAAAGGATGTAAAGTAACCTGCAATTTTACATTTTAAACATTTTATTCTTTATTCTTGCTGTACAAGCAAACTTGTTATTAGCTTTTGAGATATGACGGTTATTTTTTAAAAGGAATACAACGCAATAACTGGACAAATGTTGATGCTAAATTTATTCCAGCAGATTCTTGTTGGGCTGGTTGAGTCACCAAACATGGGACGTTGGGTGCATACACATTGCATTGCATTGATTGTGTGTCTTGTTTTATACAAAGCACCTATGCCCTGGGGACACCTTTGAAACTTCAGCTTGTATGCCGTTGGCTGAGGTTTCATGTCCTGGTTTTCGGTTTGCCATTAGGGAAAGAATTTGATCTTCCTGCAAAGGTCATGTTTAGAAAATCTAAATGTCTCCTAAAACTTCAGTATAGCTGTATGGTAATTGTTGTCACTGTCTATATTATGGTAACCAGGCTGCATCATGGCATCCAATATCTCATACTGAGCAGGCCTTCAAACCTGAGGATGAAACTATCTTAGCAGCTCTTAGGAATCTGTGCTCAAATGTCCAACCTTATAGAGTTACATGGCAATGAAATGCATGTATGATTAATTATTTTCTTCCAGCTAATTATTTTGTCCTGTTGTAAAGGGTGAAATCCTTCTGAGTAACTCGTTTTTTAAAGGATACTCATGTTTCAAAACAAGTTCCCGGTTATTTAAGCCTTCCCGACCCTCTTCATTTTGGATTTGGCTAAATTTATTAAGTGACAGCTGGCAGAGGTATATTTAGAACACAGGTGGCCATGAGAGCCATAGTGTCCTGCAGTTCCTCTCCAGTCAAGTGCAGAACCGGGACACAACAAAGCAAACGCTGTCCTCAGCTCTCACCCGTCAAATACAGGTTCTGCCCTGCCAACAGGTAGACACCTGCAGGCCTTTTCAATGGACTAACACCTCCTGCTGTCTGGCTGCCTCAAGTGTTCCTGCCATTTTAAGAGTATATCCATATTTGTGGCTAAACACAATCCTAAAATATGTGAGGCTGGGCTAAGGGGGTAATGACTGATAATTTTGGATTAATATTAACATACTGTCTTAAGAAAACCATACTGTAATTTTGACATAGGTGTGCCAGTGTGGCATTCGCTGCTCATTGGATAGAGGAATATGATAGACATCACATTTTACCTTCAGTAAACGTTGACCTCATTCATCAGCTGAAGTTCCAGAAGTTTGGTTCATAATTCTCTAAGTTCTGAACAGTCCAGAGCTACTTCTAGAAACTACAAGGTACATCATTAATTTAATTAGGAATAATGTGCAAATTAATTGTCTTAATTGGTAAATGATTCTAGAACTCATAAGATTCAAGATTGTTATACACATGGAATTTTCTGCTTTTTTGGAATTGTATTGGATGTTCCTGTAGCTCAACTGGTAGAGCATTGCGTTAGCAGCGCAAAGGTTGTGGGTTTGATCCCAGGGAACACAAGTACTGATAAAAATGTATACCTTGAATTCACTTTTAGTCACTTTGGATAAAAGTGTCTGCCAAATGAGTAAATGTAGTATTTATAAATAAGTATAAGTTATAAGTTATGGAGATGTTTTTTTGATTCCAGAAATGTACCAATCTAGAAATCTTCATGACTGTTTATTAGGGAGGCATTCTCTGCCCTTATCAGAGTTTATCCTGGATGAGTCATGTGTTATGTGTTCTTTGTTTGGACAGTTAGATCACTTGCTTGTGATGATGTCATTTGTATGTAATCCTTCATTTAATAGGCCCTTTTGAAGCCAAGCCAGGATTTCTGGGAAAACTTAACAGGGTGCTTATTGTGTAAACCTGTTTACAAACATACCTGTTGATCATTACATCTGGTTAATTAAGGAGCTGGATCGATGCTAATACTTTCCTAAAACAGGCTTCTTTGTATGGTTCAGGTGGTATTCTTGGATGTTGTTTTTTTCTGCCTTTTTCTTTCTCTTTGCCCCATGTTTGTGTTTTTCAGCTTCTGTTTGGCCGCACATATCAATATTCGCTAATCCTGTGAATTAAAAACGCACAAATATTACAAAGCAATTAAATAACAGAGGGCACAAACAGTTCAGATTAGTGTGTCTTCATAGATCAGTGTCTAAATTTACCTCGGTGTTAACAGAGTACCTGAAAACACACTGCGCTAGTGGGACGAGAAAACTATCACACCTTCCAGATTTATGTAAAAGGATTAGGCTCAGGATGTGCAAAGCCCTCAACAAAAATGACAGGGTGACTAAAGGGGGAGGGGGGGTAGCCTCTGGTGGGTCTGTTTCTCATCCCTGTTATAGGTGTGTACTTAATACAATTTAAGTATGGAGATGAAAACCTCATAAACATTTGTTGTAAATCCCAACATATTTAAAGTGTTTATATTTTAAATTAATATTTAAATGTCACTAAAATAAACTTTACAGCCTCTTTGAATTGTAAAGACATGGACTAAGTATTTTCTTTTCTGGGTAACTATAAGTACATGTGTGTTATTCTAAACTGTTATTTATACATCTGTATTGTTTTACACAATGCAATGTAAATGCTTTCACAAACTAAAGAATTTTGATTCAGTTTTATGTCTTTTAAAAAGTTGTCGGAGTCCAGATGCCGCGGGTTTGTCATGAGTTACACGTACATGACATTTCTATGTTATCTTCTGTCGTGTGAAGTATTTACAGGGGCGAATAGGGAACCAGACGAGTTTTAAATCACTCAGTCAACAACTTTTAAGAGACGTTTTTATTCATTCTTGTGACTGTGTGGAAAGAAGTGTCTAATATCTCAGTCTGTCTCTGAAAACATAAACGAGTCATGCGCGCACGTGGTGGTACCTTTCGGGTCGGTCGTGCTATTTTTATGGCAGGACGGAGAGAAAGCGAGAGATGTGGGGTGGGCGGTGGAGGGGTGGGCCCGTCTCTCCACTCCTCCTAAGAGCATTACGAGTGCGTTTGTTTGTGACATTAGCGGAGTGTGCTGTCACTGTCATATGGCAAACCAAAGCAGCCTCGACTGGTTCACAGCAGAGACGGGTTTTGCGGATCGTTAGCTGTTCACTCTTTATTGTTTCCTCCGGAGCTGTTGGCTTAATCCCGAGCACAATACAGCGTGTCACCGAGGTAAGACCGACAACTGTCACCAACCGCGGGGAGAGATCGGACAGCACCGCGCTGGCACTTTTCCGCCCGATTTTCTCACGCATGTTCGTGTTGTCTCTCGTTTGCTCTTTCCCTTACTGTCGATCTACGTGATGTGAATCGTTTCTTAACGTGTATATGAAGCTAGTTTAGAGGTTTTAACACAATGTTTAAGCGTCTCGGTGCAGGTGAGCGCTGGTTTCGTTATGCGTCTGCGCTGTTCGTCAAGTGTGTGATTTTTAAAGTCGGATAGCTGCTCATCTTAACTTGACACTCCCAAAGTTTGTTTTCTTGTTTGGTTTGAAGGGAATTTGTCGTTGCATGTCGTGTATATTGTATACTGCATGTAATAATACTGTGTGATTTAGTTGTGTTTTTCTAACAGCCATTCGTTTGCGTTTAGAACTTAAATGTGTATTTTTTCTGCGTTTTCAACATTGTCTTTACATGTAAAGGTCCTTTTTTTATTAAACAAGGAGCAAATACTAAAATAAAACACTAATATAGAAAAAGGATTGTTAAAGAGAATATATAGAATAAATGAATTTATCAGTAAATTAATGTCATTTTCTAATTTCACAAAAGAAAAATGGTTTTAATTTTTATTGACTTTCTTGTTTAACAGCTTTCTCATTCGGCATCTTGTCCGTTAATGGAGTTCCGGCAGGGCAGCGGTGATTACTGCCACGCCCAACATTGCAACGCTTGAGCTGGGGTGGATACACCCGTATCAGCCCCTGAATGTCCAGAGAAACACTTTACCTGCTCTTTTGTCGCTGGTCTTTCTGACTGACCGCCTCGCCGTACACCAAATGGGTTAATAGGCATCACGGCATCTGGCATTTGGGTACCGGACACCATTCCACCCGTCGAGTTGCCCGGCAGAGTTCCCCTGGCCTGGAAAAAGGTAGATTAATTGGAAGAGGAAATCTTATGTGGCCTCCAGTATTCCAGTCAACAAAACAGCTTTAATTTTTATACACTGATTAATAGTGACTTATAGCAGGTGATTTTGTAAAATCCCTCACGTCTTTCACTGTGATATCACATCTGCTGTGGCACTGCTCTGTAGACAGAGTAAGTACAGTACTGTAAGTGGAGCTCTGTGGATCCTGGCCCGGATTGGGTGCTCTGTTTTCCATAGAGTTGGAGGGACACCAGCATGACCAGGATGAACCGGCCGGCTCCCGTTGAGGTTTGCTACAAACGCATGCGCTTCCTGATCACGCACAACCCCACCAACGCAACATTAAGCAGCTTCATAGAGGTAAGAGACCCTTAAATGTACACGACACAGAGCCGTTTAAGATGTGAAAGACGACAAAATCTCAAACATTCTGCTCTCGTGACGTTCATAATTGCCTCATAATTGGACTGGAACAAAGAACAAACTCAAAACATTCGTTTAATTGTCTAAAATCAATCTGCTCTGTTTTGTCTGTTAACACTCATCTTGTTTCCGCAGGATTTGAAACGGTACGGGGCAACAACTGTGGTGCGTGTGTGTGAAATAACTTACGATAAGACACCACTTGAAAAGGATGGAATTACCGTCATGGTAAGATATCGTGTTTATTTCTGTGCCGTACTGTAAGTGTTAATCCGTAAAGCGCTTTTCAAATTAGCTTCCCCTTTAAGTTCCTTTCACTCTTCTGTTTGGAAACAAATCATTTATTGTTGTTAGACCAAATGAGAAAACATATAGTCTAATGTACTGTGCCCAAACAAAATAAAACAGTTATTGGGTTCACTCAACAAGGCCGGCACTTGTATTGTAACTGTAATTTTTTTTATTTTTTGTTGGATTTCGTTTACTATCTTAGGATGCATTGTGAACTCACACCTTCTGTTTAGAAATGCGTGTGTTAATCTACACACTGGCTACACGTACTCGCTCTGTCATCTGATTGTAATAATCTTGGAAATTTTCCTGGCTGTCACCCCATGACACCCACTTTTTAAGGCACATTTTTGCTATACTGCAGTGATAGTGCTGTAATCAGGTGTGATTACATCAGATAAGCCTGATCCAGTATCAGGTTTGTCCTGGTCAACATAGACCACATCCGAGCAGTCCTTCAGCCTAATTTCATTCTGGAACACACATGCTGTATGAACTGACCACACAGTCATGTGACGTTAGATCAATAAAGTGAGATGAAGTTGCGTTTTCTCTGTTGCTCCAAAGGGAAATAAGACTGCAGGCATCAGAATTTGAAGATACAATCCTATTACATGCTGCCAAACATTGGATCTTTCTTTGCCTTCGCTTTCACCGTTTGAATCCACATGTGTTTTCAATTTGGCTTGTCAACATTTCCCGTTACCATGGCAGCAGGAAGGGGAATTGGTCTCTCCCTGTCTCTGGGTTTTTTATTAAGACTTAATTCACTTTATTCTGTCATCATCTCATTAAATGATAAGAATTAAACTTTCGCTTTTTAGAGTTTGTTCTAGATTTTGGCTAGAGGTTCAAGCCTTCCAGATTGACTTCCAGATCATTGAAAGTTCTTTAACGTGCTGGTGCGTCCCAGGTTTTACTTTTAGAAACAGTGTGAAGCCTGCAGCAAGCAGACACATTTATGCAAATGAATTTCCTCCTCCGTGTCATCAGGAGAACACTCAGTTTCTGCAAGAAAAACATGCTATGAGGTCTCAAGAACACAGAGCCTGTTTGAAACATTGATGATACGTGTTTATGCCCAACAAGCTGGACAAAATTCAGTTGATGACGGCCTCTGTGGCTCTTCTACAAACATTGCTGTTGCGTGTTCATTCTTGGCTAGACAAGATGTAATGTTTTATTTGGTTTGTGAATAACATCATAGATGTTCCTCCAAACCCTGCGAGTCATTTTAATTGCTCTCAATGGAAACCGCAGAATTTGAATAGTGTGCTTTGTTACTTAAAGGGTGAGTTCATGCAGAAATTAAAAACTGTTTCAGCATTTGTCTCACTTATGTTGTTATAAACGTGTATGACTTTCTTACTTTAGGGGTACGAAAGGAAACATTTTGCAGAATGTCTTGTCTTGTAAACAACAGAATTTTCATTATTGGTAACTATTCCTTTAAAATGAAGTGTCTAATTTTTGCAGCACAGAACACAATTGCTTAAATAATGATTCTGAAACAGTCCAGTTGCCCTGCTCATGTCTTCCATTATTCGCTCAAACAGGTAGTCCCACCCCGAACTCCGGCCATTGATTGAGCCAGGAGTTAATATGTGAGACCACTCAAACAAACAGAGCAATGTTTACACTCCTCAAGGAAGTCAACCTACGAATAGTTTACTTGTCGTTTTTTTCTGCAAATTAACATTTCTTTGCTCTTTGCTCTTTCTTTCTGTTTACTGAGTGGGTTTTTTGTTATATAAACCGATCACTTCAGCTCTCCAGAAGAGGAGATGAGGTAACGCCTTTGCTGGGGGTGAAAACGTGGAGTGGGATTTCCTCTCCGCTTGAATCAACTCCAGATGGGTTTAAAAAGCCGCCCTCCTCGTTTTTGCACGTTGCATCAGAGCAATACTTCAGCAGTTCAGTGAAGTTGAAACAAGCCGATGATGGATCATGTATGATTCATTTGTGAATTTGTGCATTTCAGCAGCTGTTTAAAACAAATACAGGCTTCAGTTAAGCAATCAATAAAAGAAAAGTCAAACATTACCCTCAAGGCATCCTAGGTGTATATGACTTTCCTCTTTCAGATGAACAGAACTGGAGTTATTTTAAATACATTTCTGGCTCATCCAAGCTTTAAAATTTGGATGCTCTAAACATTAATAATTAATATGCTCTAAACATTAATGTTAATAAATGTTTTCTAAAGCAAAGCCATATGTTTTTGAAATTATATTTTGAGTGTATTTAGCAATAAATTTGGCACATTTTAATGTAACGTCTGTTTAAATGAATACATTCAACATGGCCACATGCCAGATCCACGTCAGTAACTTATATCTCATTGGTTCTTGCATGTTTTGCTGGACTGCAGTGACCAATGAGATTTAAAGTTAAAAATCACACTTCCTTTAAAGCAAGATTGTCAATCATTTTATGACACAGAAATCGCCTAAATCATACATTAGTCCAGAGAGCTACTGAATCCTAATGAATCTGCATTTTTGTGTGTTATGTTTCATTTTGATGTGAAGCAGGAATCTGATCCGTGAGAGGACGTGTGTACATCACGACAGTCCTCTGTTAAAGTTTTAACAACATAAACCCTTTGATGGAAGGGCTGAAAACTAATGCGTTTGTTGACAGCAAACAGGTGCCTCAAACTTCTCCCTCTCTTGTAAGCAGAGAGTCGTGTTGCTGGAGAAATAGCAGGTATGCGATTCGAGGAAAATGGCAGGGCATTTTCCACAATTAGGCCCACACCGCTGGGTCGCTGCCCTGGCAAGAGTACAGAGCAGTTGCATCTTGGAATGGCCTCCAGGAATTAATAGCCTACTGTTAACATGCCAGACAAGGAGGGGCCTATTAACCTCTAAGTGGATTAAAATATTATTTTTAAACTTAGAGATTCTCATAGACAGCCACTGTAGAAAATGATCTCCTCAACTCCGGTCTGGTTTTAGTCACATTTGTGTTTCAGAACGTTAGTTCAGCTTCATTCTACCACGAAAAGCTGCTCGTGAGGAGAAAAAAAAGCTTTAATATCTGCATGCGAGTCTGATTGTGCCCAGACTGTGTTTGTTCTTCCCTCCCGAAGTTCTGATCTGTTAAGGCATTTATCATAACCCTGAATGTTTCTCAGAAACACAGAGAGAAACAAGACGTGCAATTGGCTGAAATGTTTGATCTGCCTCACTCGCAGTTCAAGGCACAAAAATCGGAAGAGTACGAGAAATGTAAAAGTCAAATACGCAAAGTCTTTGAAAAGAATCTTTGAACAAAATATTTTTTGTAGTCACGCTTGTGTTTGCTGTCAAATGACATTTCTGATGATTCACGAACGTGGTGCTGAATTGAGATGTTCGTGACAGATCTGAGGGACTTGACAGAACGAGTGGATGTGCCATGTTTGCTGTTGCAGAACTTGTGAAAGTCACACAGGAAGTATCAAAGAGTTTCACAGGCTGCTCTGAATGTGTGAAAGCAGAAATGAGTTTGAGCTCCACCTGCTGGTGAAGACAGGACCCATTTATCAATTTCATTTATCTGTGTCTGCTTTTAGTTCCCTTTTCCATTGTGTTTTTATGTCATTACAGACAACTATTCATTCTGAAATCATCATTCTGTTTATCTCGCACAGGATTGGCCATTTGATGACGGTGCTCCGCCTCCCACCAAGATTGTAGATGATTGGCTCAGACTGCTGAAGAATAAGTTCTGCGAGGATCCCGGCTGCTGTGTGGCTGTGCACTGTGTAGCTGGACTGGGCCGGTGAGTGGAAAGACAGCAGCACATTATCCGGATACCAGCAAAACTGTTGCTAACTGCAAAACTGCAGTCACACCCTATTCACATTTGTGTGTGCTGATAATCTGGGAATCTGTGGAAACTCTGTGGAATTCTGTGAACAGAGCTGAGGCCGGACTGTACAAAGTTTATTTAAAAATACTTTCAAATGCAGATATAAGAAAGAAAAACAAACAGGCACAGCTGGGTGTCAGGAATTTAGCAAAAATTTGGGATCTTTTAGTGCAATTCTGCAGGCATAGATTCTGTGCAGGCCAAGATAAATAATATTTTTTCCTGGTGTTGTGATTGTTTAGAGCATGCAGACGTGCAAACGCTCATCAGAATTTGACGGGGCAGATTTGTGGCTCGGCTTTACTCTTCCCAAAAAATTTCTCAAACTTATCAAGGCCATTAAACTGCCTTTCCCAGGATCTTTTGCCTGTTTCTTTCACTCATTAGGATGCAGTCGAGGGTTGTGATCTGGAGGCTGGCTTGTTTCAGTGTGGTGGTTGAGTTTAGCTGTTTACATTTGGTTTCTCATCATTTTTTGCTTTACCCCAAATACCCCCCCCCAGTGACACGCCTGGGTCACCTTTAGGTCAAACCCATTCTCCTTGGCTGAGCGCCGAGTCCCAAAACCAACCATCCACATGGACACACAATATTAATTGAGTTTATTATTCGAAGCACAAAGGTTAACGAAGAAAGACGAAACAGGAAGAGTAGAGATTCTTCATAGTAAAGAATCCTGGTGTAGCAAGACTGTCTCCTCTTATCTGGCCAGTTGTCAGAACACACACAGACCTTAAATAAGCTTCAGAGCTGAAACCGTCAAGCCAGGTGGGAAGATACAGCGGTTCTGCAGGAGTGGTTGGGTAACGGCACTCTGGTTTACCCTGTCCGTCCCCCTCCAGCCTCTCTGACGTAGGTTGCGGGTCCTGTGGGAGCCCTCAGCAGTTTTTGACTGGGAGCCAATGTTTGCTTTAGTAGGCTGAGTTTGTTTTGTTAATCATTGGAAAGGGGCACACCGAGTGGAGACTTCAAAGCTGTCAGTACCCCGAACGCAAACAGTAAAAATAGAACAGGAAGTTTCAAATCCAAATGCAGTGTATTTTAGTAAATAAAACCCACAAACCAAAACATTACTTGCCAAAAACAATTATATAATGATAACATTAAAAAGTTAATAAAGAAATAGTTCACGTCACATTGAAAATGTTGTCATTTACTCACCCCAACATTTTCCAAACTTGCATGATTTTATTTAGTATAGCACAAAACGAGAAATATTGAAAATGTACAGCTCATTCTTTTAGAATTTTTTTTTTTTTAATGTCTCAAATCATATGCCTTAAGACTTATATTATGTTCTTGATTATGTGCTGTACTACTTTATACAATATTACTAGTATAGTGTAATATAGTGCACAAGATGTGTTGGCTACTTTTAAGTCAAGACTGGATCCCCTTTTACTTTTATCATAAAATACAGTAACCAGGACATTTTTAAGAGTTCTCCGGTGTTCCACGGAAGAAAAGTCAAGCAGGAATGACATGATGAAAAAATGTCATAGGTCCATTGAAAAAAATGGTCTGTTTGAGCAGATGATATTTGCCGGTATTAAGCTGTGTGTGTATGTTGCAGTGCTCCAGTGCTGGTGGCTCTGGCACTTATAGAGAGTGGAATGAAATACGAGGATGCCATTCAGTTCATCAGACAGTGAGTATACATTACACAAACACACACAACACCCGGGTCATTAAAGCTGGAGATACAGCACCACAGTTAATGATGCGGCATTAACACATTACAGCAAATGATGTAACACTCATACATCACAGAATTTATGCTGCATTAACACGGGACAACTAATTAAGCAGAACAAACTCGTTACAACTAATTATACAGCCGCACAATTCGCTCGGTGCATTATGGTCAAACTGATCTTGGGGTAAAATGAAACTAATGTAGGATTTTGTATGAATTTTGTTCATGAAAGTTGTACAAAAAGAGAGCAAGCAAGAGGGTCCACACTAACTGTAACCATTACTGAGGCCAAAGCAGATATGAATATACATATTTATATGAATTAGCCATGAAATGTAAAAATAGTTAAACATTTTCCTAAAATTGTGTTGATATGTCTTAAAATACATTACATTAACGTTACATTTTGTGATGTCTTTGCAACGATTGTGCTTAACAGTGTGATTGATGGCTTATGTGATTTTTTTCCACAGGAAACGACGGGGTGCCATCAACAGCAAGCAGCTGACGTACCTGGAGAAGTACCGTCCCAAACAGAGACTGCGTTTCAAAGACCCGGACAACCACAAAAGCAAGTGCTGCCTCATGTGAGGCCTCACCAGCCTGCCACTGAAGGAACCGGTTCCTCATGGACTGAACCCGGCTGAAATTACCAATCCAGTGCATTTGAACTCGTTACTTCCTGGAGGGGGAATTCAGCCCCCTTTGGTGTATGTGTGAGACCCCCTTACACAGGGTCTTTACCAGCTCAGGATCTTTACACAGAAACCCCATCCTAAGTGTTTTTTACAAATTTATTGTGAACACACACACACACATACATACACACACACTCTGCGTGCCACCCATCACACTGTACCAGCAGCACATAGTCCAAAGATGATCAGCCACCTGTTTCTCTGGCAGGGTCAAACATGATGAAGTCATAGTACAAAACGAACACTGTATCTTATATTCTTGCTTTCTTATGAAATTGCTTGACTACCCTGTTCTCTCTCTCTTGTGATTTTGAATTCAGAATGCATGTCACTCTGTCGGCCTAACCTTTTGAGAGTGCGAGTGACAATGTTTTTTTTCATTTACATTGTATCATGAATCTACTCTGGGACTCGAGTTTTGCACCACTGGCTGCTTATAAGTAGAACTGTGAGAGTCAGTGATGTCTGGCCACTATCACACAGCACACTTTGAAATACTTCCAAGTTTATGAATGTTTCTGCTGCTTTGAGAACAAGTTGAAGCTCAAATCTGTTTAAACTTAAACCTGATAACAGCACAGCTGCGTGTGTAAAGAAACCCAGGTAATCTGTTACACCATATTGGCCCAAAATTTCAGAAATGAAGAGATCCATGTGCAAGAGCTGTAATAGGTATTCAGTAGTTCTGTGTTAATGTAACATTATAACACAAGAGGGCGCCGTCACACTACATTTAAATACAGAGCTACACTCTGCTGCATATACATACAATATTCTTGAAATACAGCATTTTTATTTATTCGTCTTTTCTGTGCTCGCGAATGGCTGTTTCTCACTTGACGTTGTTGTGCTATGAACTCATTAGAACTCTGGAATTAATGAAATTTAAATTCTGTGGCTTTAAATACTTTGTGTTCATGTAATGAGAAATGAAATGAGATCACGGGATCTGGTCACACAGACAGCAGGGAAAGAAGTGTGAATCCGTCACGGATGGGTCAGGTACTGAATCAGACTCTTACATAAATCAGATAGTGAATCATTCATCTGCTTGCCTTTGGATATGAAAGACTGTGTGACATCTAATGCATAAGACTGGGATAATGTCACGGTTCTGCCTTTGAAGTCAAAAATAAATCAGTGAAGCAAATATTAAAGAAATATCCAATAAAAATGTATCATTGTATAATTTTATAAACTATAAAAATGTGTAAGTCTGCGATGAGGCCAAGCAAACACACAGCAGTTCAGAGTTCATATGTTATAGATCAGGAATACGTCTCTACATATGATGTATTATATTAGTGGAATTAAAATGTATATATAATTTGTCAATTAGATGCATCAATTTAGCCTCCTGTGTTTTTAACAAAAGCAATGGCAAGAGACTAGTAATATCTTTTTTGAAGGAACAAAACTTTCAGGTAATAATCAAGTTTACACTTCTAACTTACTAGCTAAATCCCTGAAATCCACCCAAAGTGGTACCGGATAGAAAATCTGGTGACTTGTTTGAAAGGATGTGAATAAAGCAGCTCACTGATGTTGACAAATAAGGGCTTCTGTCCAAACAAGACAGTAAAGCATATAATTCATATTGTCTGCCTTTACTATTGTGTGTGTGTGTGAGAGAGAGAGAGGCTTTAGACTGTATTCTACATTTATCCCAACCTCCATTCACCCATGATTTTGGAGACACCAGCATCATCAATAGAGGCTGGAGAGCCAGGATTTTTTTTTCCTTTTCCTCACTTTAAGACTTCCTTGTTCTCTGAGGTCTTGATTTTGCTTCTTGTATGAACCTCATTGATTTCACCAGTTTTAGAGCTGATCTCATTGCCATTTACATTTCATCAAATGACAGTGTCAATTTTTAAACAAGCACGTAAGAGAGGCAAACAGTGTGGCCTATTTAAATCTACTGTATTATTGATATGAGTTTATTAAACACAGATCCATTGTTTCCCTGAGCATATATACAGTGGTGTATGTCTATTACTATGAGTTTTAATACTGTAACACAGAAAAGTTAAGGTTTCATGTATATATTTCTTTTTATATATAAAATCAGAACATTTGTCAAATCTGAAATCTGGATTAAATAAAAATCAGTACAACTGACACTGGGTGTCACTCTGGTTTTTACATGTTGAGTTTACAAAGGCTATAGTAGTGAATCTGTTCATTTAAGTGGTAGAAACCACCTCTCATAGTACTTGTCTGTATTAAAAGATGTATTTAAATGTATAGTGTCATTCCTGCAGCTGGTTATGAATTTGAATTTTATCCCCTTTAAAGATGTTTATGTCCATTCTGGGATTAATTGCAGTATATTGTTTCTCCTAATAATTTGTTCTCCATAACAACAGCAACAGGTTAATGAGTTCCAGCTAAAGCCACTTTTATTTACCTGGTATTATTATGATTATAAGAAGGAGAGGTTGTGTTTGGCCAAACACACCTTTTTGCTTTTAAGTGCTCAAATTTTGTCTCATCAAACCACAAAGTTTTCCACCAACAGGTTTATGTGAAAATTCCAGGCGTGGTACTTCTGTCTAGACTCTTTTTCCCTTTGCAGCCAAACTAAAGGAAAGACTTTGTCCTTATTTATTGTGCTTGTAGTGAGTAGTTGAGTCTTGTAGCATTGGGTTGTGCCACGAGTTTACTAAACTTCCAAAGTATATTAAGTTTCCAGTTTTGCATAAACAGACTCAATAGTGCCTTATGAAAAGTTCAATGTTTTTAATAATCTAAATTGTAAAGACAGCTTTTTCCAATGGCTTGTATGCTGTGTAGACAGGAGTTTTATACAACAAAATGTATTGTGTACGTCCACATTGATAATAAATACGCTTTATTTACATGGTATAAACCATGAAAATCGACGCATGTGTGTATGTTGCTAATTACAAATAAATATGTAGACAAATATGTGTAGTACACATCAAGAAAGCCGGTCTCTGCATGTTTCTCTCTCTTTAATGTATCTCAAAACCTAGTGAGCTGCCTACCTAGACAGCATTGTGGGGCGTCGCGGGCGCTTTGTTAACGGGCTAGGGGAGCAACTCGGTGTGTATTGAGACGCGGCCTCTGACTAGTGCAGCGTCCGCCATATTGTCTATCAGGAGACGCCAAGAGGTAATGCGGTGTGCTTATACAACCAGTTCATACCTGTGTTTCTATATCATTGCGTTTTCAGCCATTTCTTTTAATAAGGCAAAGCACGTAAAACGTTGAAATCCGCCTGTGTTACTTCATATCGTGTGACTGGTTGGTTACACAGTTAGCGCGTTTCATTGCTATATGCTAACCGCTAAAACGCGCCACCTTTTCTGTATAAACGCGACAGAAACGCAACATTTTGTCTCAGATAAGATTGAACACCGGTGTTAGTTTCGGGTACGGTTTATAATTGTTAAAAACGGAGCATGCTGTTTGTTTTTATTGAGTTATGTATGTAAACCCTTTGTGCGGCGTTAGCTTTGATGTGGCGTGTTGCGCCACGTTCAGCTAATAGCGTTTCCGCGATATCGTTACGATATATGCCTTTAGGATCCGGTATGGTGTCGTTTATAAAGTTGGTTTCATATTGGTTAAGCTATTTGGAATGGTAGTTAAATGCGTCGGAAATGTTTTAGAAGTGGCTTAGGCGTGGCAAACGCTATGCTAGTTAGCGATTAGCCGGCTAGCTAACATCTGTTGGGAAGAAAATTGACGCGTTTTATGTTGATACTTGAAACATTTACATTACTGCGGCATATAGTGCGCAAGTAACATCCTGTTAAGGGATTTTTTGTGTTCTGTGCCTTTGATCGTCATTAAGTTGTAACAAACAGTCATTTGTTAATCTAATTGCTGTGTAGCTGCGGTTGGTTGGTTAGCAGTGGACGTTTGGTCCATAAATCAGTACTTTGACACGAATGCTGATGTTGCAGGTTCGGGGTGGTGTGTTTTTAAAGTTTAAACATTGTGTTTTTCAGCATCTGGAGGGCATGAGGAATGACTTTTAAGATTGTAGTGTCTCCCTAATAAACATCTGGATGTCCTCTTTGAATAGAACTACAACCAGGTATGTTAATGCTTGAGTGTCCGTAATCTCTGTTTAAAGATCATATGTTGAGTTAGTTTACTGTTGGCTGATGTTTTTATATTTTTGTAGCCTATGCTCCACCATAAACTCATCACACCTGCCTTCATCAGCTCCACCTGTCATTGGCTGCTTGGAGAAAACCTCCAAGGTAATAGTCATCCTATACAAATACATCTGAGTTGTTTGTTTGTGCTTTGAACTGTGAGTGCATTCGTAACCTGAACTTGAAACTTTAAGAAATATAGCTAAACTAGTCTTTTAAGTTCAGAACTACTGTACGTTTGTGTAAAAGCTTTAACTGTGTTGTAAGCTGTTAGCTTAGCCATGTATAGTTGTGATCATTCTGTGACCTCTTAGATTTACTTATTTTGTTCTTTCCTCAGGTGTTTCAGGGAAAACCGTGTGTAGAATATGTCTAACCCTGTCCCAAGTCGCTCTCGAGTTTACCCTGATGTAAACACACAGCGACCCAGAGAGTACTGGGACTATGAATCCCATGTGGTAGACTGGGGGTGCGTTCTCATAAATATGTATATAATTCAAATAAGCAGCCTTTTATTACTTAAAGTTTTTCCATAAACGTGTCATAAATTGTATGTTTGGTACATTAAGTGTGTTGGTGATTCTGAGAATGTACTGTGATGTTTGTTTTTAGGAATCAAGATGACTACCAGTTAGTGCGAAAGCTCGGCCGTGGAAAATACAGTGAAGTGTTTGAAGCCATAAACATCACAAACAATGAGAAAGTAGTCGTCAAAATACTCAAGGTATCGTTTGATGTTGGTATTCACTGGGTCACAGTTGACTGTGGAAAAGCATTAAAAAATGTCATTTTCTCACCCTCATGTTGTTTCAAACCAGTGCGACTTTTCTGCAGAACACAAAATGTAGAATGTCATGGACTGCTTCGGTCACCATTCACTTTCATTGACTTCCACTTTCTTTTTCTATATAATGGGAGTGAATGGTGACCGAAATTGCACATTCTGTTTGACATTTCTTTTTGTGTTCCACGTTAGCAAAAACATCATGTGTGCTTAGCAACATGATGGCGAGTACATTTTTAGGTGTTCTACCCATTTAAAAAAAAATGCAATTTTTGTTTAAATATTTTTGCCTTTGTTGTTTGTTTAGCCAGTGAAAAAGAAGAAAATCAAGCGAGAAATAAAAATTCTGGAGAACTTGCGAGGAGGTCCTAACATCATAACACTTGTAGACATTGTAAAGGATCCTGTGGTGAGTTTATTCACATTTGCAAGTTCTGTTTTCTTGACCTTCGGTAACACAAGTCAGTCTATTTTTACCTGTGACTCATTAAATGAAGGCATGCAGGGTTTATTTTTTTTACGTTTCTTTGTGTGCGTGCAAGTTTAAAATCTGTTTTGCTTTATTTGTGCCACAGTCACGAACACCAGCGCTGGTTTTTGAGCATGTTAACAACACAGACTTCAAGGTAAGATGTTTTCCTTTTTCTAAAAGCATTTATTAGTATTTTGTTGTTTTTATATCATTATATTTTTCTGCCGTTTCTTTACAGCAACTCTATCAGACGTTATCAGACTACGATATTCGCTTCTACATGTATGAAATTCTTAAGGTGAGATGACTAACAATGTTACGGTCAACAAATCAGTTTTAAAGTTATGCGGTATGGAACATAATAACCCAAGCCATATCTACCCATCTTGTACATGTGCTGGTTTCAGTTTTGCTCATATCATTGGTAAGCATTTAGCCGATGTGGAAACTTTCCACGAGCGCTGTAATGCGCTCAAACGGATGTTGCATCTAATGCGTCTCTGTTTTTCTGTCTCCAGGCTCTGGACTACTGCCACAGCATGGGCATCATGCACAGAGACGTAAAGCCACACAATGTTATGATCGACCATGAGCACAGAAAGGTGTCTTAGCCTCACCTGTGTTAATAACATACCTATAACTTTCAGACCAACTTTTCTCATGATATATATCTGATGCATTTTCTGCTACTAATCTCTAAATTATTTATGCAAATTCCAGATTGATTAAATATTTTTATTTTATTTTAAAGCTTCGATTGATTGATTGGGGATTGGCTGAGTTCTACCACCCAAACCAGGAGTACAATGTGCGTGTGGCATCTCGGTATTTTAAAGGACCTGAGCTGCTTGTGGACTATCAAGTAAGTCTCTGAGTTTAAAATGTTTAAATTTCAACTGATGTTTCACAGTGGTCAAATAAACTGTTGTGTTCATTAGATGTATGACTACAGTCTGGATATGTGGAGTCTTGGATGCATGCTGGCCAGTATGATCTTCAGAAAGGAACCGTTTTTCCATGGACATGATAATTATGATCAGGTCCTCCATCTTTATTGTTTAGCCTCAATAAGCTGTTTGTTACTGATAGTTTAAAACATTTGTGTTTGGTAATGCCATAGCTTTTACTGTACATTTTACTGTAAATTTTTAATATGCTTTTCTCTTTAGCTGGTTCGGATCGCAAAGGTTCTGGGTACAGAGGACCTTTATGATTACATTGACAAATACAACATTGAACTGGACCCGCGCTTTAATGACATTTTGGGCAGGTGTGTTGCTGTATGTTAGTTTGAAGAATAAAGAAAGTCTATATGATATTAAGTGCTTCCTCAAACCTCTGGTGTTAATTCTTAATAACTGAAGGGTTATTAACTGAACTCGCTCGCTCTCTCTCTCTGTCGCTCGCTCGATCAGGCACTCCCGTAAGAGATGGGAGCGCTTCGTGCACAGTGAGAACCAGCACCTGGTCAGTACAGAGGCTCTGGACTTCCTGGACAAGCTGCTGCGTTACGACCACCAGGCCCGACTGACGGCCCGTGAGGCCATGGACCACCCTTACTTCTGTGAGTAATCCCCCCTGCAAACACACACACAAATATGTGAATGTGAACTTGAGTCTTTTTACATGGTAGTGTTCTCAATAGTACTGAATGCTTTATGTGCCTCAAGCGTCTCATTGTCAGTTGTCAATATCACATTCTGGACTTGAGATGCTAATGAGCAAATAATGACTGTTTATTACTGAGTGATATTTGACAGTGATGATCATTTAATTGTGTGTGTGTGTGTGTGTGTGTGTGTGTGTAGACCCCATAGTTAAAGACCAGGGGAGAGGAGCACCAGCTTCAGGAATGGCTGCCAGTTCCACACCGGTCAGCTCCTCCAGCATGATGGCAGGTACATCACCTCAGTATCTCTCCACCTCTGTCCAGCATCTTCATAATAGTTTAAGTCACTTCTGTTCACTTGAGTCTCCTTAAAAGCTCAGCTTGTTTTGGTCTCTGTCACACTGCAGGCATCACCTCTATGACTCCCAGCACACAGCCCAACATCGCCAACATCAGCGCTGGTTCTCCAGTCATCCCTGCCCCAAACACAATGGCCACACAAGTGCCCACTGCCGCAGGAGCCCAGCCCTGAACACCAACTGCCCTGTGTCTTTCTCTCTCTCTCTCTCTCTCTCTCAGTCACATCTCTCTCTTCTGTTGGCCTGCTTGGAATTGTGAATTAAGGGGTGGTTATTGATTTCATTTGTCGTTATTTTTATGTTGCAAGTAACACCAAACTAAAACATTACACAGTTTTATTTTTTGCTCCTCAGTGGTGTTGTTCAGAGATTTATGGACTCAAAGAAAAGGCATCGTGTTTTTGCACCTGTCTGTGTGAGTTAGAAAAGCATATAGGTGGGAGTGTTTTATCACATTGACTATAGAAACACTTAAACGTTCACCTAAAGAAGGATAATACATTAATTTTATATGTCCCTCTAGCATTCTTGTGCTTAAACTGTTTCACTTGACTGACTTAATTTCTTTGGAGTTTTTTTTAGTTATAACTGTTATTTTAGTCCCTGCTTTTGAGTGTTTTACAATTTGATTCTGGATTCAAGAGTTCACAAAATCTGGTGTGGTGTATAATAACTTCTGAGAGTAAAAAGGCATTCTAATGAAGAATACGATAAGAACTGGAGAAAATGGTTTTATTAGAGACAAGCTGTGTCAGAATTTGTGCTGGATTTACTCCATTATGCTGTTTCAGCTCTATGTGGACTGATGGCCGCATTTATTCAGAATTACTGTAACATTTCTAAAGATTTATTTAATCATTGTGTAACAAAACCAATTGTGAAAATGATCAAGTTCAGTTTATTGTTGGTTGGTTTTTAGATTTGGTCCCAGATCTTGTTAAACTCTCAAGACAGTAGCTGTTTGCGGTCTCGTACCGTTTGCTGAGTAACACAATCAATAATATGCCAATTGTTGTGTTACCTTCTGTGTGTGTGTGTGTGTGTGTGTGTGTGAGTTTTTAATAAGTTTCAGACATTTGTTTGATACTACAAAGAGTTTTTGTAATTTTCTTTTGAGTGGAGACACATTTAACATTTAAATCGATTAAACGGGAGAAATACCAATTTAGCATTGCATGTTGTTTTATGTGGTTTGTCTTGGTCAACCGATTGATGAAAGAACATTGTGGTCAACTTTTGTCACTCCCAAAGTATCTGTCTAGACCAAATGAATCTTTTAGTACCTTAATTATTGTTTAAATGTTTCTTAAACTGTTCTTACTTTCTGATCTTGTCTGTTAGTGAAAATCAAATGTTGAAGACTAGATTTGTAGTGGAGGCCTAACTCATGTTTGTTCTCTACCTGTTAAGTGTGAAGAATTCTAAATATCTTACTGTATTGTAAATTAATTCATTTAAAGTTTGCAATAGGTAGTTTTTGCAGTTAAGATATTGTTTTATAAATCTTTTAAAAGAGAAAATATATTGTTTAAGGAAAAAAGACCATGTCACTTGCTTTACTCAGCTGTAAGTTTAATGCAGCCTCTATTAAAGTGAATGGTTTGTTAAGTGAGGTGCAGATAACAGAGGCTGCCTCACTCACATTTATATGGACTTCAATAAAAAAAAAGAAAACAACTGATGGCTCTCGTTGAAAACTAGGTTTAATTTTGGTTTACACTTGTGGGCTGAGACAAGACTCGGGTAATTCACCACAGATTTAAATCTATCCCTTACCTAAATTTACCACGTAACAGTAGCTTACAAAACCTTTAACAATTGTTAATGACACTGTTGAACTCTATTGTAGTAACAAATAATCGTTGCAATTTAAAATCATTGTTCATTTGTGCTGTAGGAAGAGCGTTAATATTCACTTTCTCATTTTGTCTTATTTAAAGCAAAAGTGAACATGGAAATTTTCGTATTGGTGTTGCACAGCAGATGAAAGGTTTCCAAATTAAACCTCCCATATATATTTATAAGCTTTTTCTGCCATCTAGTGGTCATATCATGTAAATATTAATACTTCAATGTGTTAAATACCTTTATCACACATCTCAGGATACGACCAACATATGCGTGTTATTACAAAAACGACTAAGGAATATCCTAAACTGTTTTTAAACAACCAAATCACTCTGGTCACACTTTCAAACAGACAGATTTGCAATAGCTGAACTATTCTGATTTAATTTGAATAAAAATACATTTTTTCTCTACAGTTACTGTTACGTTTATTAAGATACATGAGTGCATTAGAAAATGTCTGCTGGCTTTTATTCCCTTGACTGTCCAGTATGCAACTTATTTGTAACAAATATAATAGTTTCCCGTTTTATCACAATGGCAACACCTCTGTAACATCCCTTTACCTGGTCATCTGTGATATTATTGTCCAGTTCACTTCCTGTATCCAGGTGATCTGACCTGCTATAAACCCACAAAAGACGGATGTGCCATTTTTCCACTTAATTGATTGTCTTACTGCACATTTTTAAAAGCATCTGTATTTTAAATGCCTTTTAAAGTCAGAGGTTAGCAGTGGTGCTTTCTCTGTTAAATTTAGTCCCATAAAGTTGCATAAAACAGCTTTCTGAGTTTATTATTGATTTAAACAGCTCAATTAAATCTCTGAGCATGCGGTTTTAGACACACTGAGTTTATTTATCAGCCCTGACAAGACGTCTCGCAGCTCTACTGACACAATGGTGATGAGTGTGTCTAATATTTCGGCCAGATCCACCTTTCCTATCCGACGGATCCTCCACTTTTCTCCATTCATCATATAGATCGCATCCTCACGAGGGCTTATTTGTCCTCCGGTGTTGAGTTTTCACAGTCAGTGTCCAATTGACTCTATGAGGCTCCAGGTACCGCTGGCTCGATCAAGTCCTGTATGGGTCATAAATCATGCGGACCTTCTTCAGTATCATGATCATGACAGAGATGTTAGCAGATGTTAGAAGATTTACAGGAGACAACAGCTTCAGTAGGTCTATCGATCTCAGCGCAGGAATATTGGGTGTTATTGAAGAGGCATTCATCCTAAAAACACCATCAAATTACAACAAATCTACTTAAATGAGAGAAATACTTTATAGGCAACGAAACTACCTATCAAGCTGTTATAAAAAGCATCATATTGTTTTTAAATCACACCTTTTAAATTCTTGTTGACCTTGTAAACAGACCGCAGACTTAAACCTTGTACGGAATGTCACCTTCCAATTCCAATGACACTGATCAGGAAAAAATGTGTCTGTGTAAATTAAATCTGGAGGTGTTAAATATCTCTAGAAAGCTTACATGAAATATCACTAGATGGCTTACATGAAACCTCAGGGAAAGCCCAGCGCAGGTCTGATGTCGTGTATATATGCATCTGTATGCACCGGTATTCACAAGTGACCAATCACTTTAAAGCCCAAAGTATTTTTAATAAAGTTGTGTGCTTTCTTATTGGTCAAAGTTATTTGCCTTGTCCAAGAACACCAACCACGTTGCTTTAAATTCTTTAGATTCCTCATTTATGGAGGTGTCCTGGGA